>CABHPP010147286.1:0-42357 GCA_902168425.1 Peromyscus attwateri
AGGTTATTTTCTGTTACTGGTTCAGTTGCACCGTTCAAAGATCAGAGATGATATTTATATATATAAAAGTCAATATGTGTGTGCTTGTAGACAGTGGTTCCCCTTTATCTGTGTTTTGATTTTCTGTAGTCTTAGTTATCCAAGGCCAAGGGCCATCTAAAACCATTAATTGGAAAATTCCAGAAACAAGTCATACATTTTAAATAATGTATTATATTACTATGACTATTCTCGTTTGTTACTGTTTGTATCTAGTTTGATACAGAGTATCTTACTCTGCCTAATTGTTTACTTAAACTGCACCATAGGCGCTCATGGGACAGAGACACAATGTTTCCAGGATTGGCTTCCAAGTCACAGTTTGAGGCATCCACTGAGAACCCTGGAATGTATCTCTTGCAGTGTATTTTGAGTTACATTCGTTAGCAAACAAGTGCTTTGATTTGGTGGCGTTCCTCCTGACCCCAGTCCTTCTGGAATGCTGACCGTTAGCTGATTCATTGCTGTTGTATTTCATGAGTTCTGACCACTTCCATCTACATGTGCCATCCACTTTGGCCTCTGCCCGGGAACCAGACCCAAACAAATGCATTCCTCCCTTGAAGCAAGCATCAGTAGTCACTTGATCCTGATATCCTGGTTCCCACAGTGTCAAGGCTGTTATTTCTAATCAATGACACTTACTGAAAAAACTTAATAATGAAATTTTTTAACTTCTTCAAGTTTTAACTTTGAAAGAGGTATCTGTTATAGGCTGAATATAAGTTAGCCGATGGTAACTAAGTGCCCCTTACAAACATTTTTTTCCCCATTAAATTACATAGGGTTCATGTCTACTTGTTTGAAATGTATTGACAGGTCTTTTCAGTGACTCATCTTGTTTTTGGTTAGGATTCATTTCATACCTTGAAAAAATGGGTTAAGGAGCTGAAAGAGCATGGCCCAGAAAACATTGTGATGGCAATTGCTGGGAACAAATGTGACCTCTCAGATATTAGGTAAGACGCATTTCAAATATCTCTGTGCGTGTGTGCGTGCGCGCGTGTGTTTCACATCTCCTACCCCCCAACGTCTCTGACTAAAATGGAATTATGTCTTTGCTTATATTTATACTCTCTGTGTAATGATTTAGCTGATGGCCCCTCACTTGTACTCAGTGTGATAGTATTCAACCAGAGAGGAATTATAGGAGAATGACATAAACCTGACCGCACCTATAATGGTGAATGTTAAATCAAACGGCCTATGTATCACACTGCTGTATCAATAACTCTATATCCTGCTGGACTAGGTTGTTTTATTACCTTTTTCTTATTATCATTACAACTAATATAATTTTAGTAACATTTTCATATACAATGGCCACGAGAAAGCTTGATATTTTCCATAACATGTTTGTTTTAGATTTTAACTAAGGATGTAGTCCACTCTATATAATGCTACTATTTTGATTTAATATCTGAATATGATACATTTTATGGCAGCACCCCAAGAGGCAATGGCTTATGGAACTTCTTGACCTTATGTCTTAGTCCTTTTTCTGATTGTTAGATCAAAATACTCAAGGCTGGGTTTTTATAGAGAAAACAAGTTAATTGTGCTTTGCCTAGACTTTCAATAAAGGAACACTGGTGACTGTATTATGTACAACATGGGAGAGAAACAGGAAGGGAGTGGAGGCCATATGCAGAATCGGTCACTTAGTGGGACAGGAGCCCAAAGAGATCCAAGGACTAATTTCTCTCTTTTACAACAACCCGTCCCAAGTAGAGTCTCATGAGAACTACACTGAGGGTTGTCCCCACCATGGCCTAATTCCCGTCGGTTCTTCCATCACGCTTCTAGCTCATGAGCCTTGAGGAACACACTCAAACCGCATAATCTGACTGTAGAGCATGTATTAGAGACGTTGATGACTTTATCTAGCCTGGTAAGCTAGCTGTTTATGAAATGAATGCTACTTCAGAAGGTTATGCATTAGCTCTCCTTTCTCATGACAGGTCTATTCCAAGACTACAGTGGATATCTGAAACCATAGATTACACCATACCCCATATATGTTATGATTTCTTTCTACATACACAAATCTGTGATTAAATTTATTTCATACATCAGGCACGGAGCTAAATGATTTAGAACAGCAACTAATAAAATAGAACAGTTTGTAGTAATATAATATAGTAAAAGCTGCTTAAAATATAATGAATTATTTATTTCTGGAACTTTCCATTTGATATATTTGGACTCAATTGATTATGGGTAACTGAAGCCCTGGAGAGCAAAAACACTGATGGGGGATATACTTTATCAAATTTGTTTTGTTTCCATTCCCTCGGCTCTGAGTTCTCAGGGATGCCCATCATCCGTTCTCATAAAGACAGCTACACCATGCTTCTAGTTTTGATATCTAAATATGATTAAACCAAAACTGAATAAGCATTGAAAATGGATCTTGCAAGAGTCCTCACAGTGGCATTTGGCAAATGACTCCGTTCCTTTGTGTTTGCAAACATGCTGTATCACATTGCATCAGGTAGGTTTATAATACCCGAGAATGCCACTTAATCGCTTATTTTTCTGGGGGTTGGACAAGTCTTTGAACTCCCCAGACTTGGTTCAGATATACTTCTTCTTTATTGTAATCCTGAAGCGGCTCTTTGGCTTGTGTTTCCGGCATTGGGTGGTTGGTGGGCAGGGTCAGCCTTGGTGAAATAGGTGGCCTTATTTGACACCTCATTGTGGTCAAGGGGAACTTTGATAGAAAGAACTTCCCCTCTTTCTCTCTGGGGTGGGGGATACAAATGTGTGTGTGTGTGTGTGTGTGTGTGTGTGTGTGTGTGTGTGTGCTACTGGACTAAAATTTAAGAAGAAATTAATTTCTAGTTGAATGGGATGGGATTGTGTGCTACACAGAGCTGACATTAAAATTAACATGTTAATTTTTAGGAAAAAGAGAGTTGAGAAAGTGTTGATATCCACATGATCAAAACAGGCCTTCCTTCATCTCTGGGGTTTGGTATGTTCCACTTGAGCTATGGAGAGACACTGGCCTGGCCTTCTCTGCATTTCAATTCCGCACAGCTGACAGGGACCTTTCGGTCCACTGAAGGGACCTGTCCAATGCAAGATGGGGAGGGCCGGGCTCTCGGTGAGGGACAGCCTCAGATCAGCAATCTCCAGATAAAACAGGCTCGCTGCCTCTCATTCCTAGGTATTCTCCGTAGACCTCCTGCTGTGTGCACCACACGGTACACGCCCAGCTAAGATGACCTGTTTAACAGCCCACCCATCTCACTCCTGACTATAAATTCACTTGCAACCCTTCTATCCCCAAAGGATGATGATCCAGCATCGTCCAGCTACTGCCTCCAGTGATAACATCAGGGCTGCCATCCCTGGCACCCTGCCAGCCTTTCTGCTCAACTTCTTTTGCGTCGTTTGTTCTCAGTGAGGCCTGAATCAAGCTCATTAAGATCCCACGAGTGTTCAAAGCGTGGAATATATGTCTTTTGTTGTACACCGTCATTCGATAGGGCGCTTGTTTTGATTATGCAACAAAGGAAATGGCCTGGTTTTGTAGTTCTTATTCAAACTTCTGAATAGGTCAGTGAGAAAGACTACTTTATTTTTATTTTCAAATATTGATAAATTAATATCTATCATCTATATCTATCTATCCATCCATCCATCCATCCATCCATCCATCCATCCATCCACCAGTCTGTCTGTCTGTCTGTTTATCCATCCATCCATCTATCCACCCACCCACCCATCTATCTGTCTGTCCCTCTCTCTCTCTCCCTCCCACCCACCCTCCATCCATCCATCCCTATCTATCTATCTATCTATCTATCTATCTATCTATCTATCTATCTATCATCTCTCTATTTATTTATGTGTGTGCATGCCATGGCATGCTTGTAGAGGTCAGAGACAACTTATGAGGGTTGGTTCTTCTATCACATGAGTCCTGTGGATTGAACTCAGGTCATCGGGCTTGGCGGTGAGCATCTTTACTCACTGAGCCGCCTCACCAGCTCTGGATGAGTTTCTTGAGGTTTGTTTTATGGCTTAGCCATGCTGTAGCCTAGAGAATGTTCCATGGAAGCCTCAGGCCAGTAAGAGGCTCCTCCCCACCCACCACCACATTTGTGTCTGTGGTGTGCATACACATGTGTATGCGTGCTTACATGTGTGCAACTGCATGTGGAGGTCAGAAGTTGATGTCAGGTGTCTTCTTTGACCCTCTACCTTGAAGCAGGGTGTCTGCCGAACCCAGCGCACCAGCTCAGCCACTATAGCTAGACAGCTTGCCCTGGAGATTCATCACCATGGATGGGCTGCCGTGCCATGACGTTTCTATGTATGTTAGGCATCCATATTTAATTCTTCACACGTGCAGGCGAGTGCTTCCCCACCCAGCCGTCTCCAGTCCTCCCATCAAGTTTTTAAAAACACCCGTTATTTTTATTTTATTTCTAGTGGAAGTAGAAATTGAATTTAGGCATGTGCATGCCAGGCTGGTGCCCTACCACTGAATAGTTAAACAAACCCACGGGCCTCACTAAGTGGACCATGCCAGCTTGGCCTCTACTCTAGTTCAGGCCGGCCTCACACTGTTACTCCCCTGCCTCACCCTCCCGAGTAGCTGAGCGTGTAGGCCCGTGCCATCAGAACTGGCGTGTACACCTGTTTGTATATTTGCCTTTTCCCTTTGAAGAAGGAAAGAGGGAGGGGGAGGGAGGGGACAGAGACAGAGAGAACACCAGCCTTCTGAAAATAACACTGCTTTAGCCAGAATTAAATTTTTAAAATTGTTTTAATTTTTAGAATTGCATCCTTTTGTGATAGTTGGTACTAGTGTTCCATTTATGATCATGATATAAAATTTCTAGAAAAAATTTTTAATGTTGGCTTATGTTTATGACATCCTTATCCACAGGGAAAATTTTACGGAGAACTCTGGAAAGTTCTGAAGTCTAGTAAATAGATTCAGCAAGGTTGTCAAGTATAAGGCACAGAAAACTCAATTACATTCCTGTTTATTAATAGTGAGTATGTAGAAACTGGAATTAAAAATACAGTACCTTTTATAATTGCTCCGAAAAAAATGAAATATTAGCAATGCATAGGATCTGTGTGCTGAAAAATACAAAATGCTCATGAAAAATCGAATAAGGCTTGAAAAAAAATGGAGACGTAACTATGTTCATCCATTGGTAGTCTCGGCGTATTAACGGTATCTGTGTTCTCCAAAGTGATTTCTAAGTTTAAATGAACTTCCTGTTAATATCTTAGCAAGGTTTTTGGTAAGCGTAAGCAAGCAAATTCTGGGGCCTAGCGAGATAGCTCTAAGGGTGAGAGTGCTCCTTGTACAAGCATGATGACCTGAATGTGGGTCCCCAGCCTCCTCTAAAAAGCTGCGGGGGGCCACTTGCACCTGAGACTGCAGTGCTGGAGTAATGGGAAGTCTTGATCGTCAGCATTGTTGGGCTGAGGAGGGCCTAGGCAGCTGCAAATGCACCCTTCTGAATGTGCTGGGCTGAGGAGTACCTAGGCAGCTGTAAATGCACACTTCTGAATGTGTTGGGCTGAGGAGGGCCTAGGCAGCTGTAAATGCACACTTCTGAATGTGCTGGGCTGAGGAGGGCCTAGGCAGATGTGAGGCACCCTTCTGAATGTGTCTGTGAGTGTTTCCAGGGAACCGACTAAACAGGGAAGACATGCTCTGAATGTGGGCAGAACTGTCCAGCAGGCTGGGTGCCTAGAACACAAGAGGAAGGAGGCATATTCTTAACATTTTCCTCTTCCTCTGTCTCTCTCCCTCTCCCTCCCTCCTTCTCTCCCCCCTCTTCCTTTGTCTTGCTCTCTGCCTCCCTCCTCCCTTCCTTCCCTCCCGCTTGCCATGATGCCTGTTCTCCTCGCCCTCACTGTGATACACTGAGACCGAAACCGTGAGCAAAGGCGAGTCTTCCCTGACTTAAGTTGTTCCTCAGGTAAGAGTCACATCAACCTGAAACTAACATTCAAGGATTAGTACATGAACTGTAGAGAACTCTCAGAACTTAACATGTGTAGACAGAGCTCCAAACTCAAAAAGGGGTGAAAGAATATGAAGTTGGGAGACAAAGATAGGAAGAGATGTGCAACATCATCATTGATCTGTCAAAAGGGCCAAGTGGAAAACAGCGCCAGTACCCGGTGTTGGTGAGGGGGGCCGGTGAGATGGCTCAGCAAGTAAAAACACTGGCTGTGCAGGCCTAACTACCTACATTCCGTCCCAGGAACCCATGGTGGAAGGAGGTAACCAACTCTCGAGAAAGTTGTCCTCCGACTTCCACAAGCACTCCATGCCATTGTGTGCCTGCACTCAGGCGCCATCCTACGCGCACACACACAATAATAGTAATGAATAAAATGTTAGAATATAGCAAGTCCGGTCATTGATGCAGACCTGGTGTGAGTGGGAATCACCGCTAATGAGCAGAGCCTGTCGATGAAGCAGTTCAACAGTCTCTTGCAAAACCAGACCTGCAATTTCCATCTAACCAGGCAACCTCACTCTTGGGTATCTGTCATGGAGAGCAGAAACTTAGCTTCACATGAAACATACTCATGAACATTCCTAGACTTTTCCGGTAACATCTCCAAACCGTAATGAGCCTAGATGTCCTTGAGCAAGTGACTGGCTAAACAGATTGTGATGCACTCACTTCATGGACTACTGCTCAGTTATCAAAGACAACAGACTAGAAGTTGGATGAGTCTTTGGGGGCACTGCGCTGCGTGAATAAAGCTATTCGAGAGAGCTTTTCATTGCTGTAACAAATACCTGACATAAGTCAGTTTACAGGGAGAAAAGGTTTAACTGCCAACTGTGGGGATTTCAGTCTGTGATTGGTTGGCCCCTTTGCTTAGGGCCTGTGCTGGTACTTTATAGTGGGAGTGTGCGGCAAAGCAACACATTCACCTTATGGTTGGGAAGAGCTTCATAATGCTCTTCAAAGGCGTGTGAGTAATGACCTACAGTCTCTCCTGAGGCCTCACTGTGAGAGTTGCCACCACCTCCAATATCAGTAATGAGGGGTTACTTACAGGGGCAGGGATGACTCAAAGGCAGTTTCATCACTTGAAAGCCCACAGGAGCATGGATGATGACTCATGAAAGCTGGAACTCAGGAACATACTGTGTCACCTGTAGGAAGCTTAGGTCAAATAGTCCAGTCCAGGCAGCTTGGCTGCTCTGTCTCCTCAGAAGTCCTCACTGGTTATATAACCTCTGGGAAGGCCAGGCCTTGTGCATTTGGTTAGTTTCAGGGACCTTCTGAGACTTGTGAGTGGTTTACTTTGTAAATCTTAAAGGAGCCCCCTTTCAAGGTGAAATGTTTCAATTTGGAGGAAATGGGTAAGTACTATACAAACAGGAGACTATAAATAGACCTAGGAAATCCAACTGAGAACATGTCAGTGTTAAAATCTTGTTTGCAATATTATGGGATAGTTTGCAAAATGTGACCAAATTATCTTGGGGCATTGTTGTTTTGAGACAGGGTCTTGTGTAGCCTAGGATGGCCTTAAAATCACTATGTAGATGAGGGTGACTTTGAACTCATCTTTCTGCCTCTGTCTTCTGAATATGACATTATAGATGTGCACCACCACATTCGACTCTAAGTATTATTTATTTCCTTTGCCTGTTTTTCCCCCCTTCACTTTCTTTACTTTGTAGGGTGGGAGGCAACAATGTATGAGCGGAGGTCAGAGGGCAGTTTGAGGGAGATGGTTTGCTCCTTCCTCCCTGTGAGCTCTGGAGATGGAGTTCAGATCATCAGGTTTGGCAGCAAGCACCTTACCCACTGAGCCATCTTGCTGTCCACCCTCTCCCCCTCGACAGAATTTCACTATGGAACTCAGGATGACCTTGAACTTGTGATCCTTCTGCTTCAGTCTACTGACTGCTAGGAATACAGAAGATTTCCACCATGATGCCTTCTTCAGGTGTTGATGGTGCTGGTGTGTGTGGAGGCCAGACATCACGAGTAACTGTCTTCTTCAGTTGCTCCCTAACTTAATTTTTGACACAAGATCTCTCACCAGTTTGGCTGGATTCGGACCTTCCTCTCTCTGCCTTCCCAGGGCTGGACTTAGAGGCACACACTGCTGCACCCATCTTTTTTTGAAACATAGGTGTGGGGATCCAAACTCAGGCCCTCATGCCTGTGCAGCGAATTCTTTACTGACTGGGCCATCTCTAACTCCCTCAGGGTGTTATTTCTTCTAACTGTGTGTGAATCTATAATGATGTCAATAAAAAATTCAGTAAATAGAATTTTGATTTAGATGGGAAAAAAGAGCAGAGTCCTGGTAAATGTACACATTTGCATATTATACACACATCATTTATATATACAGCAAAACTTCTGCAGAGAGTTTTCTGATTGACGTTTTGCCCACAGAGTGAGTGAAATGACTAATTTGACCATCCCAACACACACAGTGTGAAGAAATACAGGCTAATGCTATTAAAAGCTGGCACTTGGAGGCTGGCCTTGTTGATTGGTAGAGCATTTTCCTAGATTATTTGGGGCCCAGAGTTTGATTCTCGGATGCACGCATGCACGCACGCACACACGCACACAAGCATGTATGCACCACCACTACCAAGAAAAACAAAAAGGGGAAGCCTGCTGTATTGGTCTTTGTCCAGAGTACATGTGTCTCCCTGAGACAGAAATAGTCTGGCAAGTGACAGAGCCTCTGAACCTAGTGGGCATCTGCCTGTGGGGAGCTCTCTGTGGCAGGAGAATCAAGCAGTTGGTCAGCCAATCTGGCTGCTCCAGATTCTGCCTGCTGGCATGACTCTTGTAGGGAGTGAGCCAAATCTCCAGGTCTCAGACCTTATTCCAAGCCTGACCTCATTTTACTCTAATCCCAAAGTGCTTTGCTCTTCCATAATTCCCAGAAAAATGGTTATTTCGTTGGGGGTTACAGAAGGACAGTGCATAGAGTTTCTCTCTCGGCGTCTGTCTCTCTCTGCATGTGTGTATAAATGATCTAATGAGCTCACCTAACAGACATTGGTGGCATGAGCTTGTTAGCCCTTAAGAAGAGCTGTGCACAGCATGTTTGGAGAGTGTGCTGGGATGGATGGCGGGGGACTCAGCCTTCTGAATCTGGCAGAGCCCAAGCGTGGCGTTGAGAACAGAGGACTCGGCAGAAGAGACACCCGTTCCTCAGTCAGCGTGCTTCATGCGCATGTGAGGCTCAGAAGACGGTGGAGGTTAGCTAGCCCTCATCCAGAATGCCTAGGACCGGGCACTTTGGAGTTCAGATTTCACAATTATGTTCATAGACATAAACAGCCGTTTTGGGGATGGAACCCAAACAAACATAGCCAGAGAGTAATTTTATACAGTATTGTAAATGGTTTCTTTCTTTCTTTCTTTTTATTTTTTTTTTGTGTGTGTGCATAAAGTTTTTTTAAAGATCTATTTATTTATTATGTACAGTGTTCTCTGCCTGCATATATGCCTGCATGCCAGAAGAGGGCACCAGATCTCATTATAGATGGTTGGGAGCCACCCTGTGGTTGCTGGGAATTGAACTTAAAACCTTTGGAAGAGCAGCCAGTGCACTTAACCTCTGAGCCATCTCTCCAGCCCCTAAAGTATTGTAGTATTGAATTTTCTACTTATCATGTTGGTGTTCCAAAAAAGTGTCTGACTTGTTGGCTTTCGGGATGTTTGGTTAGGGTTGCTCAGCTTGTCTTAAAGGTCTGCCCTGCTCCTCGGGGTGAAAGACCCTGAGTAATTCAGGATTTCTAGCCTCACTCCTGATCTTACTGATAGATTTTCCCAATTTGCCTGGAAAACTCCTAAACAAAAACTTCCCTCTGTGGAGGTGTGGAAAGATCATAAGAGGACCAGAACCACAGTGAAACATCCGTGTTCCGTCTCTGGCATAGTGGTGGCACTCACGAACTCATGGCGGCTGCAGTTGCTGGCAGAAAACTGAGCCGGTAAACATTCAGTCACAGCTGGGGGAGGGGCACATGGGTCCCTGCCTGTCCCCCAGTGGGGCAGGGGAGGTAATGGCAGTGTAGGGCTGCTAGGGGAGAGGAAATATTACCTTCTGTGAAGCAGCCTCTGGTGAGTTTGTTCACGATCCATTGGCTAGCCTCGCACCCATTGCCATACAAGGGAGCCTATTTAAACCCAGTGAGTCACAAAGAAAAACAACAAGATGATACTAAAGTAGGAGAGGAACTGGGTAGGAGCAAGGGGGTGCTTGTCGGAGGTTTGGGAAGACAAGACAGGGTGGAGCGATGCATGTGATCAGAATTTATTCTATACATGTATGAAATTGCCAAAGAATAATTTTAAAAACTCTCTGCTGAGATGATGGTGACGCCGATGACGAAGCTGGAAGAACGGGCAGCGTCTGTCAGCCTGAGGCACGCAGACGGAGTGGCTGTGGGAAGATGCGCCCGGGGTCTCACATTGGGCATCACTTCCCTTCCTTCCTGCTCCTGCCCTGACTGCCAGCATCGACCTTGGATAAGAGCTCTGGCCCAGATCCCAGAAGCCTGACTGCTTCCTTCCCCCCACCCAAGCATCTGCTGATGCAAAGGATTGCAAAATTGGGGACATTTAAAGGACATGCCAATATGGAAAGAAAATAAGAACCTTAAGTGTCCCGGACATGTGATGATGGGGTGGCAGCTGCTTGTGGAGCCGTAACAACATAAAACATGGGAGGAAACTGGTCAAGATGGCAGGAGAGGCTGCCACGTGTGCAGAGCGAGCAGCATTTGGCCTGGGCTCATTCTAGGCATCCCTGGCCCCAGGCAGGCAGGTGGGGCTCGGGTTCTAGAGAGAAAAGGAATCTTCCTTTCATCGAGTCTAGGGAGCCCAGAAGGATACTACGTGGCCTCCCTAGGCCTGGTGAAGAAGAGAGACAAGTGAATGCTGGAAAGACACAAAGAGAACTAGATAACCTTTCCTCAGTGGCTTAGACATTTCATGAACATAAGCGTCCGTAAGGGAACTTTTAGAAATTGTGAGTCCGAGAGCCGGTCCCAGAGATTCTGTGTCAGTCGGAAGAGGAAGAGAGGGGGCTCGGGGTGATGGCCGAGGCAGTAAAGCACCTGCCTTGCAAACATGAAGCCCTGGATTCCATTCCCAGAACCCATGCGGAAACGTCAGGTGTGGTGGTGTGCACTTGCAGTCTCAGGGCTGGAGAGGTAGGTACAGACAGATCTCTGGAGATCGCGGGCATTCTAGCCTAACTGGGGGCCTTCTGGACTGTAAGAGATCCTATCTCAAATGAGATGGTTGGCCTTCCTGAGGATGACAGTTGAGGTTGTCTTGTGACACACACACACACACACACACACACACACACACACACACTAAGGAGGGGCTAGGGAGACTGATCAGTGAATAGAGTTCTTGCTACACAAACATGAGGACCCGCGTTCCGATCCCCAGCACCCTCCTAAAAGCCAGGCATGGCTGCATGCACTTGTTACTCTGGTGGTGGTGGTGGCGGCGGTGGTGCTTGTGTGTGAAGATGGGTCCACTTCAGGTTCAGTGAGAGGCCCTTTCTCAAAAGATTAGGTGTCAAGTCATAGAAGGAAGACACCCATTGCCCATCTGTGGCCTCCGCACACTCTTGCATGCATATATACACATAGAGAGTTCCCGCAACACACACACACACACACACACACACACACACACACACACACACACACACAAAGAGATAGAGATATGGAGACTTCTCCAAGTGTTTCCAAGGGTCCCTGGGAAAACACTGCCCTGAGTGCCCAGAACTTACCATTAGAAGAGAATGGGGGAGGCCTAGAGCCAGACTCAGTCTATCCTGGTCTCTGACTGAGGGCCTTCCAGGTCATGTGGAAAACAGAAGCACACACTTTTTGAGAGCCCATTTATCATTCCCACCACCAGGGCCTCCCACAGAAGCGGCTCCAGCCGCTCTCTGCCCCTCCTCTTAGGAATCTCATATTGATGACTGTTAGGAGAAAATGTGGGATTGGATGGGTTTGTCCACATCTGGCTGAGATGGAGCCACCTCCTGGAATGAGAGCTCCCTTACACCCACCCTGTATTTGGTTGCCTTTGACTGCACAGGAATGAGGTGCCCTGGCAGCGGTACATGCTTGAGACAGGCTGCAGGTATTTCAGGAACCATCTGCTTCAGAGGGCAACGGGACCAGTATCCTCAATGTCTCGGGTAGAGACCTGTGTTGCCTGCTCCTGCCTTGGTCTGTAAGCCAGGTTTGCTCCTTCATGTTTCCTTCACTAGCCAGCCTTGACCTGCAGCTTGGGAGAATTTACTCCGCCTTCCCCTCCCCCTCCCAGCGGATTCCTTGTTTGACCTTGTTTTCCTGGTTTTGAACTTTTGACTGTACAAATCCCTTTGGATGCTTCCAGATGGGAAAGTCTTCCTTTCTCAGTCTCTGGGATGCTAGCTCTGTCTCATGGGTTCTGTGTAGTGTGAGCTGCTTCCCAAGCTCCAAGGTCGTCTGTTGGTGTCTCACCTCCTTGGATTTCCCCTTTCCGGCATCATTAGGGCTGGTGGGGGGGCGCAGCGGAGAGCCAGCAGAAGAACTGGTACAAGGCCATCAGACAAGGTTTATTTCATCTTCTGAGGGCTATCAGTAGGGAGTTACCCAAGAGCAGTGACATGAAGAATGGGGACTCCGGAAAGAAACAGGCCCTTCTCCTCAGACGGCGAGTTTGAGGGACCTTGTTGTCACTGACCTCCTCTGGCCAGGATTCCTTTCATCTCCCCACCATGGAACCAGCAGAGTCCTAGGGACGAGGACAGGCACCCTGCATCTCCTGTGGCGTGACTGTCTCTAAGCTTTACAGTGGTGCGCTGGTCTCTGAGGGGAGCACCGAGAGGGGAGCACCGAGAGGGGAGCACAGAGAGGCTGCAGGAGCTGCTGCAGTGAGTCAGGAATCTGTTCCTGGAGAGGAGGTTGTTCACCAAGAAGAGGCATCTGGGAGTAGAGTAAAAATAGGACCTATAGGTAGGGAAAAAGACATTGGTGTGCTCAGTTCTCAGAAATCCATTTACCAAATAGGTTTTGTGTGCAGCAAAGTACTGTGGGGACTACAAGAAAGGACAGATGTGTCTCGGAGAGCTGTTTGGGGAGCATTTACCCCCGCCTTACCCTTTCCCTCACAGCAGTACAAGCAGTACAAGGGCATCGTCCAGAGCAGACAGGAATTTCAGAAAGGGGACATCCACATCATCTAGCCTGACTAGGAAAGGCCGGGATGATGTGCCACAGACAGGGCTGTGGGATGGTGTGCCTCAGTAGGGCTCCGATGGGTGACTCTTGTCAGAGGCAGGTGAGAAGGGATGATATGGGTAAGAGGAAATTCTGGGAGCAGAAAGTTCCCTACCAGAGCCAGAGGTGGGGGTGAGCGGGCTGAGCGGAGCTTGAGTGATAGGAGAGGGGACGTGAAGACCATCCACGTGAGCACGGCACCGTGTGGGGAGACTGGGAAGACGGAAGGTGTCTGGACAGTGTGCTGAGTGGCCAAGCCGGGTATCTTAGTTAGGGTTGATATTGCTGTGAAGAGACACCATGACCACAACAACTCTTATAAAGGAAACATTTAGCTTGAATGGCTCATAGTTCAGAGGTTTAGTCCGTTATCGTCATGGTGGGACATGGTGGTGTGCAGGCAGACATGGTGCTGGAGAAAAAGCTGCTACATTTGATATGCAGGCAACAGGAAGTAGACTGAACACTCGGAGTAGCTTGAGCAAAGGAGACCTCAAGGCCCATCCCCACAGTGACACTTCCTCCGACAAGGCCATTCCTACTCCAACAGTGTCACACCTCCCTTTGAGGGCCATTTTCTTTGAACCACCACACTAAGTAAACATTTTTCTTAAATAAAATTTTATATACATATATTTACATTTGAAATTCAATATTTTACTAAAAATTAAAGTGTTTGATTTCTTACCTACAACCCTAAAAGCTACCCTAGTCTTGAATGGATCAAAAAATATGTACAGAAGTTGTTTTTTTTTTTTTAAATAAGCAAACCAGATAACAGAAATTGAAATCCTAGATAACAAAAATCCCATATATTCTAAATGCCAAAAGCACAAAGCCCAAAACAGCAGCAATGACAAACACCAAAAGGTCCAGGGAGGTGGCAAGCCTTCCTGCCTGCAGCTCTCTGTTTATGTGAGGTGACAAGGCACGGGAGCTTCTTCTGTTGCAGAGTGTGTTCTGTGCACAAGATGCTGTGGACCAGCCTCTCCTGATGCTGTTACCCAACCAGGAGGGAAGTAGCTGAACATGGAGCTCCCAGGAGCCCAAAGAACACATCTGAAATATCTTTCTCCAATTTTAGAGTGTTCTTAAAGAAGACGCTGTAAGGTGTGTGTTTAAAGAATGACATGATTTAAAAAAAAAAAAAGAGCCGTTGTGTCCTCCCTCCCCAGGTCCAGTGGCTTCTCCACACACAGAGGCACCCAGAATCATGCTTTGTTTTCCTTATGCTCTCAACATCCGCATCTGTATTCTTCAGCAAATTGATTGTTTAGACTTGTCCACTTTTGAGTTTTATGTGAATGGAATAATTAATGTTTTATCGTATGATGATTTGTTTCCTGCTTGAAACCAGCTTGGAGAGTCGCCCAGCGAATGCCCAGTGTCGTCTGGTGTCTGAATGTGGGTCTGGTTTACGTGTCTACCTGTCCAACTGCTGATGGGCATTTGGGTCATTCCTGACGTGGGTTGTTTTGAACATTGGTTGGGTAGCCTCATCCACATCTCACAGTGCCATGCTTAAGCATGTCTCTAGACTGTAGGATGTAGCAGTCTTTGCTGGCTCGTTAGGTGTGTGTGTGTGTGTCTGCTCAGTTTTACAAGGTAATGCTAGTGTTTTCCAGGGTGGGCACCAGCAGCGTGTGAGACTGCTTGTCCTCTCATCCTGGTCTAGTCTTGTGAGGCTTTGAGGTATGTAAGGGAATCTGATAGTAACTTCAGCTCACATTTCCTCTGTCACTAGGAGAGTGGGCAACTTTGCATGTATTTGCTGGCCATTAAAGTCTGCGCTTGTGTGAAATGTCTCTTCAGATCATTTTTCAACAGATTTTCAACTGGGTAGTTCATTTAAATCTTATTTATTACGATTTTTAAAATACATGTACTTAATGCTGTTCCTTAGTTTTCAGTATCTATTTCAAATATCTTCTTCAAGGGGCCGGGAGAGGTGGCTCCGCTGGTGAAATGCCTGCCGTACAGATATGGGGACCTGAGTTCAGATCCCTAGCACCCAGCTTAAAAAAAAAACAAAAGCAAAAACAACTAGGTGTGGTTGCAACCTATCTATAGCACTGGTGTGGGGGTTGGAGGAAAAGGAGAAAGAAAGATCCAGATAGACTTGCCAATGGGTGAGCACTCGCTTTAACAAAAGACCTTGTATCAAACAGAAAGGAGGCACACAATGGAGGAAGATGTCCGACATCAACCCCCAACTTTCACATGCACACGGGCACCCGTCTGTGTGCGCGCGCGTGCGCGTGCACACACACACACACACACACACACACACACACACACTACACATGCACACAGTCTCCTTCAGGCCTAGGTCCTCTCTTGACTTTGTACCTCGTCTCCCTTACAATTTATGGAGGATGATTTGTCAATGTTTTCCCATCATAGTCTGCTCTTTGGAGGTTTCTTATGGGAAATCTTCCTGTGACCCTGAGCTTGGTGATTGGCCCTCTATGTCAACTACCCTTCACAGACTTACAAGCTTGTAATGATCTGTCCTTAGATCACGTGCTGTTGCTTCGTTGTTTATACCGTGTGCTTTCCCCTCTTGCAGCTGGCTGGGTGCCTCACCGTGATTGGTTAGACAGCCCGTTCTTTCCCCACTGACAGGCAACCAGCCCTGTTTCGGGTTGATACCACGGGTAGTGTATATTTAGATCTGTTTCTAGGTTGCTATCCCGTTCTGCAGCACACTTGTCCATCCTTACGCTAGCACCACCTGTCCTAATTCATGCAGTTTTAGTCTTGGGAAGTGATATGGACTTGTGATGTGCTCTGTAATATTTAACCTGTAATTTTTGGCCCCAGAGACGTTTTAACAGTATGGATAAGGATGTGTAATGGCCTGGTGGACTAGGTTCCTTGTTATACTCTTGTTAGAAAGCAGTAATTTGTGTTTTTTTGTTTGTTTGTGTGTGTGTGTGTGTGTGTGTGTGTGTGTGTGTGTTTTGCTCAAACTATTCGAGTTTCTGGCAGTCCTTCCCTGTTGGCTCTTCTGTCCTCGGGCCATACTGGTAGCACAGTAAGGTAAGTAGGCTTGTCTTGTATGTATTTTTTCTCTGAGAAGCCTTGGTTTCTTTCATTAGAAAATGATATCAAAACCCTCAATCTGGATGTCAGGTGTGCTCAGTGCTGTGGGGTACCATTGGTTTTCAGCGCTTTCAATGAACGGAGCTAGGAAATACATCATTATGTGCTAACTGAAGTGTCTCACCTCCAAGATAAAGTGGTGATGTTGATGCCCCTGACCCTGATTTAGAAGGGCAGGCTTCATTCTAGCCTTGGAGATCCGTAGAAAGAATGTTTCAAAGCTGTTGTATTATTGAGCAGAATCCCTGTCTTTTGTTCTTAGAGATTTTCTAAGAATACAAAGTTACTTCGTTTGTTTTCCTTTCTCTGCCCTTGAGTTTCAGAGTTTATCATGCAACTTTTTTTTAGGAGCTAAAATTTCCTCAGTGGTAAGTTCCTTTTTTCAAAAAAAAAGATTTATTTGTTTTACGTGTATGGGGTTTTCCCTGCATATATGTATGTGCACCGCATGTGTGCCTTATGCCCATGGAGGTCAGAAGAGGGCATAGGATCCCCTGGAACTGAAGTTAACGATGATTGTGAGCCAATCACTGGGAACTGAACCCAGGTACTTTTCCAAGGACAGTAAGTGCTCTTAGCCACTGAGCCATCTCTCTAGCCCCTCCGTGATAAATTCTTGATGGCATATATTTTTTTACTTGTATTTGCTCTGTCTACTGTTCATCTGGTCAGTAGGCTAAAAACAAATTATTACTCACTCTCTCTCTCTCTCTCTCTCTCTCTCTCTCTCTCTCTGTGTGTGTGTGTGTGTGTTATGTATGTGTGGTATGTGTGCAGATATTTCCTTCTTCCTGCCCATATGGGTACCTCACTGAACCTAGAACTCATCATGTCGGCCATGTTGTCTGGCTAACAAGCCCTAGTAACCTGCCTGTCTCTTCGTGTCCACACTCTAGAATTGGATTTTCAGGTGCAACCCCACTGTGCTTTTATATAAACAATGGGGATATGAACCCAAGTGCTCCACTTACGCACCAAGCACAAGCACTATATCTTCCCAACCCTCATCTCCAACTCACTTTGGATGCTTGCTGCGCGATGGACAGGATTATCTGTGGACGTGCTAATCTTCATAATCCTGCATCCACAAGGGGCTCCATGTGATGAGATGAAACACAGCCCAGATAAGGAGCTCGTCCCAGGCCCTGAGCTGGCATACGTAATAGATGGCATGGCTTTAAACCTGTCACCTGTCCCAGAGCCTGTGCCCCTGACCTTCGTGACACCACATATCCTAAGAAGGGAAATGGCAAACTAGATCCAGGATGAGGAATGATGTCCAAGGCACCAAGAGGGAGCATTGGTTTGACAAATTCAGGATTCTCAACTCACAGTTCTTCCTGATGGTTCTCCAGCCTCTTCAGGACCAGCCAGAATTTGTTGGAGGAGGGGTCTTTAGAGGAAAAGGAATGACCAAGTCCCTTAAGAGGACCCATGTTTCCTGCGCAGTCTTACTTGTATTCCAAATTCTAATATTCTTCATGAGAAACAAACCCTCTAAGTCTGTGGCTAAGAACCCGACACGGCCTGCTTGAATTTGACACCAGGGATTTGGCCCCAAGTGAATAGCTGTTCCTGTCAACATGATTAAGCGGGCCAGACCTCATGGGAACAGACGTTCTTCCCAGGGTACCCATGTCGAGTGCCGTAATGGGAAGGGCTTACGTGGATCACTGTCGCAGGCCATTGTCCCATTGGATGCTTACTCTGAAGGTGGCAATTATTCTTCCTTTCTCAAAAGAAGTTGACTTGGTTTTAGTTCTCCCTCAAGTAAATTGATCTGAGTGTCCATATGAGCTGAGGACTCCGCTGCTTCCAGCACTGTCAAAATGGCTTTGACCGTGTGTCTGTCACATAGACATTTTTGGTATTTGGAAAACAAACACACCAATGAGAGTATAATGGATTCTCATTATTTGTCTCAGTGGTGCTTGAGGGAATGGGGAGGTGTGAGAATCTGCTTCATGGCAAATGTAGCCTCTGCAAATCCCCCCCTCACAGCCTTCCTCCTCTTGATTTGATGGAATGTTGTGAATGGTTCCTGTTGCTTTTGGCTGGAGTCCCTTAAACGTGGGACGGTTTGGATGAAAATAGCCCCACTAGGCATTTAACAGCCGTCTCCTGTTCACTGTGTTATCGGGGGCAGCCTGGCTTTTCTTTTTCTTTTACATTTATTTGTCGTGTGTGTATATGTGAATATACATGCACCCACATGTGTGTCAATACCACAGCACGTGTGTGGAAATTAGGGGAACACCCAAGGGGACTTGTTTACTCCTTCTGTCATGTGGGTCTCAGGTATTGAACTCAAGGTGGCCAGCTTGGTGGCAGGCAGCGTAGCCTCCTGAGCCATCTGTGGGTCCTTGGTTGGTCCTTTAAGCTTGATGTTGGAACAATTGGTTGAGAAAATAAAAATACGGCGCGTGGTGTTTAAGTGAGATGCTGAAGGCTATATTCCAAGAGTGTAGCAGAGTGTAAAACACACCTATAGTTCTTGCTGATGTGGAGTTTAAGAAGCCTAATGTGTGCGCTCGCAATCTCTAGATGGGTGTGAGGAAACGTTCCTAGCTGCTGTTTCCTGTCTTCTTTGCTCCCCCAGAATGGTGTCTGAGTAGTGCCTTTCATCACAGGTAGTGCCTCCTCCATCATGGCTTTCCTATGGTCATCTCCATACCAGTTTCCAAACTCTTGGCTTCATAGTGTCACGTTGTAAACAGAGTCTAAAACACATCCAACTGGTACTTTAGAGCCCAGCCCCTCCCAGGATTAGTCTCCAGCTTTCAAATACAGAAGACATTGCCGGGAGGCATGCTTCTGTGCTGAACTCTGCGGCTCCTGGTGTCTCATGAGTTCAAAATGCCTAATGCTGTGGGTGGGTAATGGACCCGAAGGGCTCATGGCTATCTGGAGAGGGTCCTGGCTTCTCTTTCCATGTCCTTGTTTCTAGCACGAAGATGCTTTGCTCTATAACTTAGGTGTTTACTTCTCTGAGCAAATGGAGGCTTTTCTATGTCTGCTCCAAAGTGCCCGGACACACCTCAGAGGACACAGTTGTTCATACCATCTCTGTGGACTCTTTCATGCCATGGCTCTCCCACCAGCAGTGCTTGCATGTCTGCCTGTCTGTCTCTCTCTCTCTCTCTCTCTCTCTCTCTCTCTCTCTCTCTCTCCCCACACTCTAACACTGACTGTTAGTGAACATTTTCATCATGTCCACCCGTGGGATGAATAGTGTGATGTCTATTCTCAGGGGATTTTTTTTTCACTGTGAGGTTAGGAAAGCCAAGGTGATTTCCTGATAACTATTAGAATAGACGATCTATTCTTGTACTTACACACAAATAGTAACCAGTGAGAAAGTAAGGGTCAAAACTGTACTCTTTGTTGTGATGGCAACATTCCGTTAAAATACCTCGTATCAGCTTTTTTGTATATATGTAATATTTTAATTTTTGAAAATTTAAATCTCAGGAATGAATTCAGGAAAGAAATGAGCAAGCCTCAACAGATAAAACTTTACACCACCATTGCAGGACATAAAAGAAGACTTCGGTGAAAATAATGTATATTTTTTTCCTTAGGTAAGATGTAGCACGAATTCTAATCGGTCTTAATAATAAAAACCTGGAGTCAGATGTCGGGGTAAATGCTGAAGGATCAGAAAAGTAAAGGAGTCAAAGTCGCCTCTGACCTCTGTGACTCCTCAGACTGAAAAGGGGGCCGAGCTCCTGTCTCTGCCGTCTTGTATTCCTCTCTCTGTTCAGCCATATCACTTCCTGTCTCCTGTCTGTACAGACCTCCAGATCTCTACGGTTAACTAATGGCTAGCTCCACCCTCTGATCTTCAGGCGAGCTTTATTTGATAGAGTACAAACAAAATGTCACCACAGTAGGGTGACTCAGTATTGTAAAGATGTCAGTTTGCTGGAAGTTAACCCATGAATCCACTAAAGTATCAAACCAGTTACCTACGTAAGAGCCACTTTGGATGATGGTCCCCAAACTCATCTAGAAACAACAGACAGACAAACAAACAAACAAACAAAACAAAACACCAGACAGAAAAGACTAACGACCAGCAGAGAGCCAGGGAATGAGGGAAATATGCAAGGATATCTAATTTAATCGTAAAGCTGATATTGAAAAATGATGTAAAAAAGGGAGTCATTCAATAAATACTATACATAACTAGCCAGTCATGGGAGATGAAAGAAAAATAGAACAACTATCTCAATATAAAATAACAAACCATAAAAGTTGAAAGAAAATGGGGCTGGAGAAATGGCTCAGCAGTTAAGAAAACTGGCTGCTCTTCCACAAGACCCAGGTTCAGTTCCCAGCACCCACCTGGTGGCTCACAGTGACTGCAACATCAGTCCAGGGATTCATTGCCCTTTTCTGGCTTCCACAGGCACTGCATGCATGTGATGCACACACAGACACACACAGGCTCGCTCTCTCTCTCTCTCTCTCTCTCTCTCTCTCTCTCTCTCTCTCTCAAAAAAAAAAAGAAGAGAGAAAACAGAATTAAAAAAAATCTTGGGCCAGGCAGTAGTGGCAGATACCTTTAATCTCAGCACTCAAGAGGCAGAGAGAGGCAGGCAGATCTCTCTGAGTGTGGGGCCAGCCTGATCTACAGAGTGAGTTCCAGGCCAGTCAGGGCTACACAGAGAAACCTTGTCTCAAAAAACAACCAACCAACCAACCAGCCAACCAAACAAACAAACAAAAAATCTTGGACCTGAAGTGAGCTATTTAAGCGTGCAGATGTCAGCAAGGAAAATGATTAGTAGGACTGACTGGGCAGGAGGTGGTGAGCTCAGCAGTTTTGAGCACTGGCTGCTCTTGCAGAGGACCTGGGTTCAGTTCTCAGCACCCACATGGCAGCTCACAGCCCCCTGTTCCAAGGGAACCTGATGCCTTCTTGCCTCCACAGGCACTGTACTCATGTAGTGCACATAATATACTCAGGCGCGCGCGATGCGCGCGCACACACATAAATAATTATTTTTAAAAGACTGACTATGCAAAAACTTCTGTCAGAAAAAAAATGCCACAAACAAGATCTAAATATAAGTGACATATTGAAAAAATATGGAAAGTATTTGACAGAAGGCTAAGTTCCCTAATATGTAAAGAACACTTACCAATCAACAAGAGGAAAAAGACACCACCAATAACAAACTAGGAAGGGAAGATGCAGAAGAATATTACAGAAAAATGCCCGTGGCTTATGGAAAGTTACTTGCCATCCGTGAATAAGAAATTGCTCAGAATTAATGTAAGGTTTCCTAAATTCAAGAAAACTATACAGAATATGACCGTTTTATTCTTGGGGCCATTTACTGAAATGAATGTTCTTAGTGGATGGCTAACACACTGGTGTGTCCCCTCCTTGCCTGTGGGATACTTACTGGTCAGGACTAGGAGCCCTCCCTGGAGTTTGAATTCTATCCTCTGGTAATTCTGTAAGAATGTGGCACCGTGTTGTCCTTGTTGCTGAGACAGCATCGTGCATAAAAGAGACACCGACCTAACTGTGCGAGCATTTTGTAGCAACAGTGCGAGCATTTTGTAGCACCGGGGTGCTACTTTCGACACTGTAAAGTCTGGTTGAATGAATAAGTGCAGGATTAAGGCTGCAGGGAAGTGGATACTGCGGGGCAGTTAGTTACCATAGCTCCTTGAGCAAGGCTTGGTGCCTGAGCCTGTTGACCTGTTCATCTGAGTACTTTAGCTAGGCTGCCAGCAAGCGCTTCTGGCCTAAAACCTGTGGTTGGAGTGCTGCCCTACATGGAGGTAGAGAGGACCAGTGCGCGGAGGAAGGGTCCTGGGAACTAAATCTCCACAGACTGCTCCGGAGGACAATGCATTGTTCTGGCTGAGACCCACTGAAGGGACCCCTCCTCACAGGTGGGGCTTCTGGGCTCCCTGGTGTTGGGGGAGGAGGCCCATGGGTACTTGACTAGCCCTGAAGGTGAGTCAGCTGTCGTGTTGCCTGGCAACGTCCTCGCACAACAAAACAAAGACCCCCTATTGGGCAGCACAGGCGCTGTTGAAATTCTAGAGTGGTAAGAACACAGTGTTCCTGATCTCTGTCCCCTGCTGAGAAGTCTCCAAGTGCAAGTGACCAGCTCAGGGCTTTCTGCCTGAGTCCAAGGGACACAGAGCTAACTGGCTGCCGTCCAGAGCTTGATAAGACCCGCCCCGGGGCTGATAAGTACAGAGCTGAGCTCACGAGGAGCCTCCCCTTGGTGTTACCTTCACCCCAGAAACCTCTTCCGGGCCCACTTGGGAGGGTGGTCCAACTTGTACCTCCTGAGTTTCCAGTTGGCCTCAGCACTAACCACACTTCCTGTTAGGTCCACAAGGCCCCTCCCGACTTCCTCCTCTTTCTGTGAATGGCAACTGAGGGGATTTGCCATCTAGCATTACAAGGTGTTCACTGACCACCTCTGAGGTATCAAGTACCGTTGAAGGGCACCTGTGCAAGAACAAAGCTATGGTTCTATCTGGCTTTGGCGCCACTACAGCCAAAGTCACCTGAGAATTTGTTAAAACACAAAGCAATTTCATTTTCCTAGATCTCTGATTTCTTCCTGCCCTAGGCATGTTTATTTGTTTTGTGTCTTTTGTTGTTTGAGACTGGGACTGGCTTACTTAGCTGAGGCTGGACCCTTCCACTCAAATTCAAACTTTCTGGCTATGTTTGGTTTTTAAATCTTTTCCCCAGGCATGATGGTACACACTGATAATGTCGGATTGGGGTGTCAGGCAGAAAGATTGACACTAATTAAAAGCCAGCCTAGTCTGGCCCACATATTCAGTTCCAGGCCAGCCTGGGCAACATGTCTAGAGCTTTATCTCAAAAACTGAAAGGGGGAAAAATGACAGCGTCACTAGCCTTTCTAGTTGAAGCATTTCAGGCTCCCGTTTAAAGAAGTCCAGTGAGAACGATTGCAGCTACTGTGAGTAGTACCCTCTTCAGGTCTGGTCACTCGGGAACAAGAAAGAGTTAAGTCAGAACCTTTGCTGTCCGAAGTGGGCTGGATCCTGCTGCACCCTTCCCCACTGTTGGGGAAGAAGTTAGAGCTGAGTGCAGGTGGGCCCCATGTTCTCTCCAGCTCAGGAGCCTACTGTGCTCGGCCGTGGATGAGACAAGCTCCTGGTATATTCTGATGACAAGTGACGAGAGAGTTGGTCCCGGAATTCAGGTCTGATAGCAGTTAATAAACAAAGAGGGGAGGAGTAAGGAATGGCAGAAGTCAGCCACTCCAGATGTGGCGTACTGGATCCACAGCCTCCACAGCCTCTGCCTTTTCTACTTCTCCAGCCCTGTCTGTTTCCCACCGGTCCATGAAGCCTGGAACCTGGTCCTAGCTCTGAATTCCAGCCTCCGTCCTGACCACTCAGCCCGCTGATTTGAAAGGTGTGGCTTAAATAGTCTCACCAGAACCCCTGAGGAATTCCAGCCTCCGTCCTGACCACTTGCCCCAGCTGATTTGAAAGGTGTGGCTTAAATAGTGTCACCAGAACCCCTGAGGAATGCTGACATCGAAGGCACATGCAGAATATGGTCACGTGGAAAGAGGATGAGGGAGGGGATCCTATTGATCCTTTCCAGCTTGTCACTTCTTGGCGATTCTGTATGTAGCATGGACTAGACACTCCAAAGGTAGTTTCGCCATCAAAGTTGATGGCCTCATTCATGTTTGTATCTTGACCGCGTCTAGGTAGTTTCAATGTAACTGTTTCAATGCCTGTCACAATGCCCAACCTATGCCGACACTCAGGATGCGTTGAAGATTGATCAAAACACTGGGCGTCAGGGCTGGATGGTTCAGTGGTTAGGAGCACTTGCGGCTCTCCTAGAGGACGCAGGTTCATTTCCCAGTACTCACATGGCAGCTCACAACCATCTATAATTCCAGTTCCAGGGAATCCATAGCCCTCTTCTGGCCCTTTGGGCACCCGACATGTGTGAGGAGCACAGACATACATGCAGGCAGAACACCCACCTCCACATACACACAAATTAAATAAATGAACACACACTGGATATTATAGCCCTTCACAGTCATAATTACAGACTGGCAGCAGCCTTTTAACCTGTGCCGCGGTTCCTCCTGCAACAGAGCTGGGGAGTCCCCGGATGTGTGCCACTGCAAATGACTAAATACGTTCTCACCCTGCCAAGGGTCTTCTCCCAGGCTGTCTTCACACCATTCCAACAGCAATTCTATTCGTTCTGACAGAGACCAGAGTTGGTGAAAAGTCCACCTACTGAGAGGCTCAGTACCATGTTATGCCTTAGTTCAGACTCCAGCTGTGACTCTCTTGTATCCCCCAATTAATTACCCACAGTTTTACCCACCAGACTGCAAATTACAGGGCTCCCACGACCTCCCTCATGTTGCTTGCTAGAATGAACACGGGAAAGCACTTCCTTAGAATTATAGTTCAGCTGTAAAGGCCGCAAACTCAGAACAGCCAAATGGAAGAGATGCGTAGGTTGTGGTCTGAGGGTCAAGGAGGAATTTCCAGTGTTCTTTGGGTGTACCGCTCTGGTAGTAGCTGTGTGGTCACCAACATGAGGCTCTCCAGGCCTCCTGTTGAAGAGGTTGGCTTTGTCGATGTTTGTTTGAGACTTCATTATTGAGTCATGATTGGTTAAATCTGCAGCCCAGGTTGGGGGTGGGGCTAGAAGTCTGTCTCTAACATCCTAGTGGGCTTCTTGGATATCTAGCCCAATTGTGTAGCTGTCTGTAGGTCCCACACTATCAACTTCTGTGTGGTCAACTGGAGAGCTTCATAAATAAGAGACAATGTTATCACTCCGACACTTGCCAATTTGTGGATGGCTGTGTCGGGAACTCTAGGCAAAGAACACAAATGTACTTTTAATTTTTTTTATATTAAAAGTTACTTATTTGTGTGTCTGTGCTCATACACACATCATAATGTGTGTGTAGAGGGGATTGATTCTCCCCTTCTACTATGTAGGTTCTGGGGAGTGAATTTGGGCTTCGTGGCAAGCACCTTTCTCCCAGTTATCCATCCTGTCAGCCCATGCACTTTTATGAAGCATGATAGTGAACACATTCCGGGGAACTCCAGAGTGGTTGGTCCTTCTTTGTTTATATAGCAGGACTTTCTCTGGCCTTTGAGAGTCTACAAATAATCACTTGCATTGTGGAAGGAAAAATTAACTCCCAAAAGTTGTTCTCACATGGTGCCATGCCGTACACACTCACACATCATCCATCCATAAATAAAATAAAATACATGCTGGGGGTGTAGCTCAGTGGTGAAGCCTAACATTTATGAGACCCTGGGTTTTGCTCCCAGCAACGTGGATCCGCACATGCCTACACACACCAGCAAATTTAGTTTTACAGATCTTAATTTGATTTTTTTTTCTCAATTCTAGGACCAGGCAGCAATCCCATTCTCAACAGGTCCAGCCAATCAGATTATACTTAGAGCCAGAGAAAAGGAAATGAGATATAAAAAAAAAAAAAAAAAAAATGAAAGTGGGGTAGAGTGACAGCTGATTGGTTACTGCGGCTGGCTGTCTTAGTTGAATAAGGCTTAAGCAGTTGTGATTGGCTGAGACTCCAACATTTTTATAAAGCTAGGCTCCAGGTTGTTTACAAGGCAAACTAGGCTACAATTCGATGTCTATGGACAAACTGAAGATGTATGAACATATGAAGACAGCTGTGAGGTATACATAAGCATGGCTTGTACCCCTCCCCTGATACCATTCTGACTCTTGCAGTTGATAGTTTGAGATAGCTGAAGTGCATCACTTATTTTTTGCTTATGATGATGGGAAGAACAACATGCAGGTTGGATGGTGTGTGGTTGCATTGTTAGGGGTCTTGCAGGAACAAAGTGGGCTAGTGTGAGGGACAAGGGTGGCATTCTCCTTGCATTTCTCATTAGTAGTGACATTCTGGGCCAGCTGTTTATTTAATGAGACCCATTCTAACCATGGAAGGAGTCTGAAATATGCCTTTCCTTTCTCTCCCTTTCAAGGTCCAGAAGAACTAGCTACACTTAGCTTACCATCGTCCTATTTCAGATAATGTCACACGCAGTGACTAACCTGTTCTTACCTTAATCCTGGCAGAGCCTGTACTGCCTTGTGCCACAGTTGGGCAATTCCAAAGCAAAGTTGAAGAGGCCTTGCTATTGTATGTGATCTCTCTAGTGGGTTCTCTGAGGCTTGTGTGATTACCAAGTTCCCCAACTCCATACACAGATAGGAGCAGGTAGCAGAGTTGACTGCCTCTCGTTCAGGCAGAGATGATTCCTGCTCTATATATGGTTTAATAAAGACTTCAATGAGATGAAATTTAGAAATAGGCTGACGTCCTAAACCAAACAGGGTAAAGCCTTCAGGAATCTTCCACATGTGAAGACATTACCACAAAAAACTCAATAGTAATCACTGCCGGGGGCCAGAGGCTGGTCGGGTAGGGGCAGCAGAGTTTCCTACAGCTGCTCTAGTAAGAAAGACTCAGGAAGTGAGAACTCCCAAGGATAGGCTCAGGAGGCGTCTTCCATCTGACTTAGTCTTGGGACAACTGCTTTATGTGTGGCAGGTTCTAGCTGGACCCTTCTACAGTTGGGACCTGGGAAGTTTCCTGTCTTACATTTGGTCTTAGCCCTGGTTGTTGTTGTTGGTGGTGGGCTTTTTTGTTTGTTTTTGTCAACTTGACAAAAGCTAGGGCCACCTGGGAAGAGGAAGTTCAACCAGAGAAAATGCCTGTATCTGACTGGCCTGTAGGCAAGTCTTTAGGGGATTTTCTTGATCAATGATTGATGTGGGAGGGCCCAGCCCATGAGTGGTATAAGATTGCCATGGAGAACAGACTAGGAAACAGCACTCCTCCGTGGCCTCTGCTCCAGCTCTTGGTCTGCCTTCCCTCAACGGTAGACTGTGACCGGAACGTGGAAGCCAAACAAACCTTCTCCTCCCTCCCCTAAGTTTCATGGTGTTTCATCACACCAATGGAGGTAAGCTTAGACGGGCGTCATAAGGAACATGAGTCCCAATGCACACTTTCCCTGACAACTTCTCACACCAGTTGTGTGAAGGGAGGGGAGAAAAGGAAAGGAAATGAATTCTGTCTCCTCAGCTTCATTCCAGGAGTCAGCTTTGTGCATCCTCTCTACTTCTTTTCCGTTGTCATTTAACTCAAATATATCACCTCTCACCTCCAGTATCAGAAGAGCTTCTAGATTCTTCTTTCTAACCCCTCTAGTCCCTACCTCATTTTCTGAGTTGTGTTTTCCATGATTGTAGAGGTATCTTCATATTGAAAACAGATAATGTTGATTCCTTTTTAGATTGTTACGCCCTAAAGCCCTTAAGAAACAACTTTGAAAGGTTAAGGTTCAGACATGCCATATTGCATCATGGTCACAAGATTTTCATTGCCAACCATTAAATCATGTCACAGATTTTGTTTGTGAAAAGTGATAGTGATGTCTCTTGACGTCCATCGGGCTGCCAGAGTCCATGGGTGCTTAGTATCTGTCACAAGCCACACACACCCCCATACACTTTATATCATCTCCAGATTGTTTATATTAGTATGATGTAACTGCTGTATGTATTTATTACTTTCCTGTTACTGTGATAAAGCACCATGACCAAAGGCAACTTATAAAAGGAAGCATTTAATTGGGCTTGCAATTCCAGAGGGTTGGAGTCCATGATAGTGCAGGAGCAGTTGAGAGCTCACATCTTGGTCTGCAAGCAGAAAGCGAGAGTGTACACAGAGAATGGCGTCTTTTGAAACCTCAAAGCCTGCCCCCAGTCCCACACCTCCTCCAACAAGGCCACACCCCCTAATCCTTTCCAAATACTCCCACCAACTGGGAACCAAGCATTCAAGCCCTTGAGCTTCTAGGAGCCATCGTCATTCATTTTCATGATGTAAATAGCTTGTTGTACAGCATCATTTAGGAAGTGGTTTGGTGTATTTTTTTTTTTAAATCTGCAATCAGTTGAGTACATGGATGTTGAACCTCCAGATGTGGCAAAACTGTCATATGTGAAACATGTCAAAAGCTGTACACTAGTGCACACACAATGTATTATTGTTAGTGTCGAGTCATGTGATAGAGAAGAAAGGTTGAGACGGGTGGTGATGGTGCATGCCTTTAATCCCAGCATTCAGGAGGCAGAGCCAGGCAGATCTCTGTGAGTTCAAGGCCAGCCTGGTCTACAGAGCGAGTTCCAGGACAGACTCCAAAGCTATACAGAGAAACCCTGTGAAGAAGAAGAAGAAGAAGAAGAAGAAGAAGGAGAAGAAGAAGAAGAAGAAGAAAGAAGAAAGGTTGGGACTAACATGCCATAGTCTGTTTTAGTTTGTGACAGAATACCACCAACTGGATAATTTAAGCAGAATATACAGACTCACAAATCTGGAACCTGGGAGATTTAGTCTCAAGGCACCAGCAAGTTTGGTGATTTTGATTCCAAGATGGTGTTTGGACCATGTTGGTCTGTGGAAAGGAGAACTCTGATCTTCACAAACAGAAGGGCAAAGAGGCAGAGTGGGGTTGAACTCTCTCTCACAAATGCATTAATTTCAACCCTCTAGCTTAGTCCTCTTATAGGTCTCACCCCTCAGTACTTTCATAATGGCAATTAAATGTCAATGTCAGTTTCAAGGGAACCAACATTCAAACTTCTGGAATATCCATAGCCAGTACTTACAACCATTTTCTCTCCAGTCTAGGAATTTACTCCTATGGAGAAAGCACTGTTTTATAAATGTGTGTCTTGTCCATGGTTGCCAGAGACCAACTACTACTACTACTATTACTATAACTACAACTTCTTCTCCTTCTCCTCTGTCTTCTCTTCCTTCTCCTCCTCCTTCTTTCTTCCAGGGTCTCTCTCTCTATTCCTGGCTATCCTGGAACTCACTATGTAGACCAGGCTGGCATCCATGAACTGGGATTAAAGGCATGGACCACCATACCTGGTAGAGACCCATTTCTAAGGTACACCCCTTGTAGGTCTTCAATCTTTTTATGAATATTCAATTGTTATTCTATAGGAAAGCAAAGGTGTCATTTCCACGAGCGCTGTTGGTTTGGTCTCTGGAGTACTCGTGTTTTACAAGCAAGCATTCATTTCTTGATGGGTTTGACCTCTTTTTCAGGGAGGTGCCCTTGAAGGATGCTAAGGAATACGCTGAATCCATAGGTGCCATTGTGGTTGAGACAAGTGCGAAGAACGCCATTAACATCGAGGAGCTCTTCCAAGGAATCAGTGAGTGTCACATTTGTATTCCCAGCCTGACTTAGCTTGCATGGCTATGCTTAGGGGAGTCAAAAATGAGCCTTTGAATTTATCTGGTGCCGTCAACAAACCCTGCAAAGTCTGATTTAAACTGGCCCTGTGAGCCCCTACAGCTATGAGTGTATTTACACTCACCTCTTTCGTGTCTTTTCTTCTCCAAGGTACTCTCCTTCCACACCCTCCCGTGTTCCCCACCACTCTCAAGTGGATAGCCTCTTTTTCTTTGATTGTTATCGTTCCATACATATATGTACGCATGGATGCTCAAATACAACCTGCTGAGTCCGCTTTTGTTGTTTGTGTGTGTATGGTCTGAAGGCTGACCACTCTTCCTGGGACAACCAGTAAGTGGACTCATCCCTGGGGGAGGCTAATTCTCCCTCGGCCGGTGGCCGTTAGTCATAGTTCCTTGTTTAGGGGTATTCCCCCTTTCCGTTGATACTGCCGTTGTTCCGGTCTTCTTCATACAGCCATTTTTAGGAGAAACTGCCTCACCTGAGTCTTCCTAAACATCTCTAGTTCTGTAACTTGCTCTGTCCCTTTTGTCTTGTGAATGAAAATGACATGCTCATTGCAAGATGAGAATATATACTTGGAACTACATCTGTAATTACACTTAACAACTAAAAATTATGTCTTCTGACGGGGTGGGTTGGGGGGTGGGGGTAGGGGGGTGCTACTAGTTAGAAGTCAATGTGTAAACTTCAGAAATAACTCAATAAAACCAAAACAAGAATGATACTACATCTGAAAAAAAATAATGTCTTCTGTAGCATTTTATTTAGTATCTTAATGGCAGAGACGAAGTAGACGGTGGTGTGGTAGAAGTCCATCCATTAAATCAAATGACTGTACGCAAACGAAGGAAGGGAACCTTTCAGTAATTTATTTCGACAAATAATTGTTCACAAAAAAAAAAAAGATGTTTGCCTTTCATGTGACCTGAAGTCGGGAACTGGGCAGAGGGTTCCTTTGTGAAGATCATGTTACTTTCTGTTACTCTTGCTCATGACAAGTGACAGCTCCAGGTCAGTTCCCAGCTCTGGGTCATGTTGTACCTCTCTTTCATTATGGTGTTTTCCCCTGAGTGACTATAACCTCAGCTGTTTCCTGTGGCTAACTACACAGACACATGTGTCTGCAGCTGTGAAGTTTCAGGCACAACAGATTTCACCTTCATAACCTCTGGCCATGACACGGGTGCAGGCTTCCACCAGAGCAATGCCTGCTGACCACAGGCCCAGGAACTGCTCGGAGCTCCAGAAGTTCATCAGTGCGTTATAAGAGGCCGGGAGAAGTCTCCGTATCAGTGAGATGTCGCCATTGCAAGTGCTCTGTGGGAGGATCAGAACCCTTATCAGTTATCAGCTGTCCTCAGATGTCCCAGCTCTGGGCAGTTCCCAAAGGGATGTAGGCCACTCACTGGCTTTCTTCTTCACCTGAGATCACTTTTGTTGAATTCAAGGCCAATAGCTCTCAGGATAGAGCTGATTTCCATTCTACTGGTTCCGGTCCACTATTTTGGATTCTGAGAACAGCAGCAGAAGAACCTTTGGTTGGTTCGTGTTGGCTTAAAGGACTCATAGGCAATGGAGAGCTCCGACCAGGATTACTTCCATTGTGTCAAAGTGTGCAAAAGAAGTGTGCAAAAGGGTGATGCTAGGCCTCCCCCAGCAGCCCTGGGCCCGGTCACTGTGGTGTGCCTGCTGCCTTTCCTTCCGTCTGCCTCCATTAGGATTTTTCCTGCTGCTGTTTACACACACAACAGAGAAACCTCGAGCTCATTGGGCTGAATGGTTAATCTCTAGCCTGCTGGAGCTGTGATTTGGTGTCGGGCACTTCATGTTCTCTCAGTTCAGCTTCTTTTTGTGATGGGCTGTAGGAGCACATGCTCTCTGTACCTGGGTCCATTTGAGAGACCGTGAGGTTTGATTTGAACTTCCTACATTGGGCTCTTTATTGCCCTCAAGTGAACTGATTCTTTTCCAGTGGTGTTAGGCTTTTCTGGTATGCTCACTCCCTAAACATTGTTTTGTATTTGTTTTTGAGATAGGGTTTCACTCTGTAGCCCAGGTTGGCCTTGAACTTGTAGCATGCTTCTCTCTTAGCCTCCTAAGCGCTGAGGCTACAATCAAGAGCCAGCACAACCAGCTGCAGGCAGTTGCAATGAGCTACCTCACCCGTTACCCCGATGCCTCTGATTCACAGCTCTTATGTTTTGTTTAGTGGGCTCCTTTAGTCAAGGCTAGGCAGGGATCAGACAGGAAGCTCTGTTTTTCGCATGCATCAAATTCACCTCACGATTTCTACATGGGGGTACTCTCTGAGCTTGATGAAAGTCATTATTAAAAAAGTCAGATAAAGACCTCAAAGAGAACAATCCTGAACCCCAAAGCCTAGATATTGAGTATTAACATCTCAGAAAGATTCCTTTGTATAACTCAACCACTATAATTCCTTTCTATGCCAGGGGTCTCCGTGGTTCACAGCGATGTAGGCTTTGAATAATTAGTTCCTCATATTCTAATGGTCTGCGTTGTTTAGAAAATCTGTCTTTTGCTTAAGCAGGGAGTAATTTCAGCTTCAAAGCAATTCCTACATAAGCCCATGTCTCCCCTTCTTCCACATCAAGTAAACAAATGTTTAATTCTGTGTATTATACTTTAGTAATAAATACTTAGTGAATAAAGCATGTAGATACATGGGAGACCTTCTAGTCATGTCTCTACATCCATCATCTATCTGTCCCTCATCTCTTCTCTCTGTGCCTGTTCCGCTTACGTCTACTGTCTGTAGCTCTGTGTATCAGTGTCCATCCATCTATACTTCCGCTTACGTCTACTGTCTGCAGCTCTGTGTATCAGTGTCCATCCATCTATACTTCTAGTTATCACTCTCCACCTGTCTATCATTTTCCATCTCTTTCCATTATTCCTCGCTATCCATCTCTGTCCACCCCATTCTAGTATATCTGTCTCTATCGATCCATTTGTCTGTCTGTCTGTCTATTATCTATCCACCTACTTCTACCTCAGTCTCTCCCAACCCATATCTGTGAGCACTGATGCTACTGTGAGCTCTTTTGCTACTCTTTCAGGTGAATTTCTTCAAAACGGGGTTTTGTAGCCAAAGTATGGGTTAGTTTAGAGCAGAATTCCAAGGACATCCAAGCATACGGCAGCAGACATCCCTTGAATTTCCTTTTCACGGTTCCTACTTAGGTTACGTGTGCTCCTACCCAAGCTTAAAATAGAGCTAGAGACTGCTGACACCTATGCTCTCAAAGCAATGTTGCAGAGACAAGCATGCCCAGGAGAAAACATACAATTAAAAACCAAGGAACAGCAGTGAGAATAACAGCCCCTTTAAAAGGTGTGCTTACACAAAACGACTTCACACCGACTTCGATGAAGATACAAATGCATTTCTTCTGTATTCCCAGGGTGTGCGTAAACCAGAAATGAGACAACTGTGTTTTCTGAGCATAAGCCAATACCTTTTCCAACTGCAAACTGTTCACCCCACACGTTCTGTCTTTGAAGACCACAGCTGCTCAGGAAAGGGACCTTCCTGCTGCTGCTCTGTCCTGGTCGGTCCAGGCCGTCCGTTCTGTGATGCCACAGCCCCGGTGTCTGTTCTTCCAGGTGACCCTCCTCTAGGGCCATCTTCAGACCTACTGAACCCTGCTGTGTGGGGCTCATTCTCTGCTGTACGTTTTACCCAGAGGTTGTTCCTAGTTCTTTCTTGGTTAAGAAGATAATTGTTTTTCTTTCTTTCTTTCTCTTTCTTTCTTTCTTTCTTTCTTTCTTTCTTTCTTTCTTTCTTTCTTTCTTTCTTTCTTTCTCTATTTATTTATTTGTTTGTTTGTTTTTTGAAGCAAGGTTTTTCTGTGTAGTTTTAGTGCCTGTCCTGGATCTCACTCTGTAGACCAGGCTGGCCTCGAACTTACAGAGATCCGCCGGGCTCTGCCTCCGGAGTGCTGGGATTAAAGGCGTGAGCCACCACTGCCTGGTTGATTTTTTTTTTTTTTTAAATTGGTAAAGGCATGCACCACCACCGCCTGGCTGATTTTTTTTTTTTTAAATTGGTATAAGAAAGCACAAAGACTATGCTGTTGCTGCTCAGCTGTTGCAGTGTTAAAAACCCAGAATAAACTGTATGGCTGCTTTCGGGGGGTGCTGCACAATGCTCCGCTCTAGATGAGGGAGGAAACCCAGGGTTGGGGCTCTGGAAATTCAGCTCTGCTTCTCATTTCTTCCTTGTTTCAGTTGTGACCCTGAACCACAGTGGATGCTCTTCCTTCTCCTCTTGCAGTTTGAATTTAGGTCTCATCCTGATCTCAGAATGTTCTAGGAAGTAACATTTTTGACGGGCTCACTAGAGCAAAAGAAATGTAATTACTTTCCTATGGTGACTTAAGTTTGAATAATGCCAACAAATTGGACAAGTCTAGACTCTCGGTTCATTTATTCGGGAAATACATAGTGTATGCTTTTACGAGCTGGAAGTCATGCTAGACCTCATGGTGAACAAAAGGCAGTGGCAGTAGTGCCAGGAAACCACAGGGCAGGGACTAAGAGAGTGACAGGTGGGGACTTCGGGTTGCTGAAGAGTGCCTCCCCAGGGAAATGGTGAATCTGAAGCTGAAAATTGACTCAATCGATGCTCCCACGAAGGTTAACCTGGGAAGACTGTAGTTAAGTCCCAGAACTGGAAACTGATGTGTAGCATCAGCTGGGGGTAGCGGCGGGAGGTGGAAGCCGAAGACGGAGCCTCTCGATGAAGAAAGGATGTGATATTCCAAACATAATGGAAAGTCCCACTTAGGTGTCAAGCAAGTTAACATTTACAAAAGCATCCCTCCTTAGGAGAAGGAACACCTAGGCAGTGTTCAATCGGTTGGCATGATCAGTGAATTTGGAATAGAGGAGACAGGAGCTCAGTGGAGGTCCTTCCTCAGAGACCTCCACTTAGGTGAAGCCAGGATCTTCGTTTAGACTTCGGAAGGTAATTTTAGAAGGGGTCATTGTGGTGGTTTGAATGGACACTTGGCCCTCAGTTAGTGGTGCTGTTTGGAGGTTACGTCACCTTTAGGGGGTAGAGCTTTGCTGGAGGAGGGCTTTAAGAATTTATAGTTTCACCCCACTTCCTTTTCCCTCTCTCTGCTTTGTGTTTGTGGCTGGGGATGTGATCTCTTGGCTTCTTGCTCCAGCCACCTGCTGCCACCCCCTCCCCCACCACTGTGGACCGTGAACCCAAATCCACCCCTTCTTCCTTTGGATGCTTTTTGTCAAGGTGCTATAATTTTTCTCCTGAAAAATACCCCGGAGACTTTGCGAGCAGTGTGCTGTGGCTTCTTTGTTTTGGGGGCATTTCTTGTTAGTGTAAGAACAAGTGAGAAATGCTTTGGTTTTGTTTGTGTCTAGCAGACTCTCTCTCTGACCTCCCTTTGGCTCTCTGGTCCTTGTGAGCTCAGTTGAAAGAATTCAGGTAAGATACACGGAGCATAGTGTAGGAGATAGGCAGCATCTATTAGATGGTGACGTGGGGCGTTTTTAACCGACAAGAATGGCCAAAGAGACTATTGTGTCAATCTATATTTTAGACAGGCTTTTACCATTTCTAATCTTCTAGATTATCCTGAGGGGCATTTTCCCGTCAATCTAAGTGACTGACAGGCCCATTTGAATGAACTCTTAGGAGAGAGGACCTGGTGTGTACTCGTTCACTACCAGAAACCTACAGCTATCTGTTAATCTTAGAGGCATTCAGAAGGGCATGTTCCCACCCAGGGCCACATGCTATGACTCAGATCCTATCCCTTTGACCAGCAAACAGAGTCTTGCGGTTTCAGTTCCTGGCTTTCCGATCTGCAGACTTCAAGGTTGGGGTCCATCCTCAGTGTCCTTTCAAGCCTGCTAATATCTAACCAGCTCCCTGTGTGCTGGTTAGATTGTTTTGAAGGCACAAACAGCTAGAGATGGAAGCAGCACTGGCTCGGAAGGATTAGAAGATAGGAAAGATGGTAACGTGTCTTGTTCTGCAATCATCGTTACACAGCGTGCTGGCTGTTGTACGGGCGCTGCGTTTTGTAATTCTGTGGTAGTTCCTTGGTTTAGAGTGTGTTAAAGACATTTGGAAGCAAAACAAAAGCCTTTGAAAATTTTGTAACAGTACAGCAAGCTGTCATTGAAGATAAAGGCAAGGACAGTCCCTTCTTTATCACCAAAACAGTTAATTCAGCAAATGCCAGCAGAGAAGACGCTGATATGGGAGTTCTCACCCCAAGCAGTTCTCAGGGATCCTCAGTTGTACAAAGCACAGGGTCGTTGCCCCTGTGTCTATGGGATTTAGTTGTAGGACCCTCCAGGACACCACATCTACAGATGCCCAAGCCCCTATCTAAAATACTGTAGCATGTGTATGTAAGCACATATTCCCCTGATATGGCCCCTCCTCTCTGGATTACTTATACCCGAGCATAGTCAATGCTCTATGAAGAGTTGTTATACTGTATTGTTTAGGGCATAATGACAAGAAAGAGTCTGTGTATGTTCAATACAGACACAGCCATCGTAGGCCTAACTGTGTGGTTTTGATGGACAGTGCAAACAACCATGAATCAAAGCCCGAGAAACAGGCAGATCCAGGGACCAAGCGTAGTGAGTGGTGTTTCGAGTGTGTGGAGCTCTTGTTCCTTGCTGTTGTTGGAACGGCTAACGTGTGTTAGCTCACTGGTGTCCCATTCACGATGAAGCAGGCACTCTGTTGAGTGGGACGTCCTACTGTAGGCTGTGAATGTCCACTTACACTCTGTCATCCCTATTTACTATGAGGACTCCATCTTGTGACTTGTGCTGTGTCTCATAGCCAGTAAGTAAGAGGCCAGTCCATGAAGTCACATGCTCTCAGCTGTAAGTCTGGGCCGTCCCCGGCTCCTGACTTTGTACAGCAGTTTTCTGGTAATATTATCCACACCAGTAGAAAACAGGAAATGACTAAACTGCACTGAAGTTGAGAAATTTTTTTTTTTCCAAATCATAGTATACTAATATAAACCAGTGTTTTAAAATGATGACGCAACTCTTGTTACTGACCGAAAAAGACAAATTGTGGAAAAATAAGCTAGAGAGTAGTTTATATAAAATTCTGATTTCATATGGTCAAACCATATAACATATAATAATAAGTAATGCATTCTCCCAAGACTCTCTTTCTTACAAGGTTGTCCGTTAAATTGCCATCCATGGCTCCTTTGTAACGGTGCATTCCGGGCAACTTTGGAAAATGACTTTATTATAGAAAATGTCAAACTTACAGTACATAAGTGAACTGAATCATCATGAGCACAGAAGCATATCCCATCTCTATTCTCCCCACCCTATACGGCTTTAAAGGGAGTCCCAAACATTACTCTCATCAGTAAATATTTTGAATTTAATTTTTATTGTTAGGTAAATAGGTCAATTCAGTGGTTGTCAGGTTGGGGGGGGGGTGTCCTAGTTAGGTATCTATTGCTGTGATAAATACCATGACCAAAAGCAAGTTGAGGAGGAAAGGGTTTATTTCATCTTACAGCCTATACAGTTCATCGTGAAGGAAGTCAGGACAGGAGCTCAAGGGAGAAGCCTGGAGGCAGGAACTGATGCAGAGGCATGGAAGAATGCTGCTTACTGGCTTGCTCCTCCTGGCTTGCGCAGCTTTCTTTCTTGTACACCCCAGGACCACCTACTTAGGGATAGCAATATCCACAGTAGGAATATACCATCTCAATCAAGAAAATGGCCATAGGCTTGCCTACAGGCCAGTCTCATGGGGGCATCTTCTCAAACAGAACCCTCTTCCTAGATGGCTTTAGCTTGTGTCAAGTTGACAAAAACCAGGACAGGGAGGGAATAAGGCATGGGGGAATTTTCAGGGCGGTGAAATGATTCCATTTGATGCTGTAATGATGGAGACATGTCATTGAACATTTACCAAAATCCACAGGATGTATAACAAAGAGAGCCCTGTGCAAACACTGTGGGCTGCAGTTAGCAGTAGTGGTTAATATTAGCTCATCGGTTGGAACTGGCATCTTATACTAATGCCAGGCACTAACAACAGGAGCTGGGAGATAAAGACAGGGACATGTAAGAGCTTAATTGAGCAATTTTCTCTGTAAACCAAAAGATGATTTTTAGAAAAAGTATCAGTTTCAAGAACGAAAGGGGAAGGGGGATTTTCATTTTTTTCATAGCAAAAGTCTTCCCATTGAAGTCACCCCATTGAAATCTGACAACAACAGCTGTTGCAGTCCTTAGGTTGGTAGCCAATGGGAACAGCCCCTTCTCCTCTCACTTTGTAGCTAGCATAGCCATGACTTTGGCTCTCTAGACATTTTTTAAATGTTTTTTTTTTAAAACCAGAATATGTGTTAGAATTGTTATGACATATTTGAACAAAATGTGTTTTTGTGGCTAATGTTTATTTCTTTATTTTGTAGTTCTGGGGATGAAGCCAAACTAGGCAAGCACTCTAACCTTGAACTACATCCTTATCTGGCTCCCTAGACTTTTTTAACTTCCGAATTTGGGGGTCTCTACTTTCTGCTGGGGGACACCTTTCTCTACACTGTGAATGTATGTTCTTCCCATTGGCTAATACATAAGCTGCTTTGACCTATGGTAAGGTAGCTTAGAGGCAGGCGGGAGATCCAAGGAGAGAGACAGGAAAGAGAAAGGCAGAGTCAGGGAGATGTCAGACTGCCATCCTAAGAACAACATGCAATGGGATGCTGGTAAATACGTGGTGATACATAGATTGATAGTTATGGGTTGAGTTAAACTATAAGAGCTAGCTAGCAAGAAGCCCGACAGAGGCCATACAGTTTGTAAATAATATTAAGCCTCTGAATGATTATTTTATAAGCAGCTGCAGGACCATGGGCCTGGGCAGGACCTCAGGCCTGGGCGGGACCTGAGAAAACTTATGACTACAACTTTCATATTCTCATTTCTACTCATCTGTCAGGTCTTGCCTGGGATTTCCTCATGGCTCTTTGCCTCTTTCCTTCCTGCTTCTCTCGTTGCACTTACTATGGCTCTCATCATCTTGGACTGAGCTTTCTGTGAGTTTCCCCACCAAGTATAGGATCTACCTCCTGGTCCATTCTGGTCCTCTGTAGAATCCGAGCTCACTCCTCACATCAGACTCTTTATCCTAATAGTGAAAGTTTTCCTTTTAGTATGTATTTATTTAACATCCCAACTACAGTTCCCCCTCCCTCCTCTCTTCCCAGTTCCTCCCCTCTCACCTCTCCTCTGCCCCCTGCCCCATCCACTCCTCCTTTCTATACAGGAAAGGGCACGTCTCCCATGGATATCCACAAAACATGGCGTATCAAGTTGGGTAATATGTGAGTGGTGCATTCCTTTGATTTCAGCACTCCTGAAGAGGCAGGTGGATCTCTCTGAGTTTGTGGCTAGACTGGTCTACATAGTGAGTTCCGTGACAGTCAGGGCTATGAAGAGATACCCTGTCTCAAAAAAACAAAACAAAAATTTTCTAGTGCCATCTTTGTTATTGTAACCAGAGGACAATCGGTCGGCGTGATCCCTGGTCATGTATGAGCCACGGCAGTGTTCCACAAAGCCTGCCTCTCCTAAAACAGAAGCTTCCAGGTGGTTATCAAGAGATAAGTCCTGCCAAGCCCTAGCAAACTTGATCAAGCCCCCAGTCTGGACGATTCCAAGAATTAAGATCTACAGCAGTCACACAGCAACTTGGAGACGCACTGGACACCGAAGGAAAGAGAGTCAAGCCATCAGAGAATGGAGTTAAAGAAGAGACAGACAACAGAGCTGTTGCAGAGAAGTCGGAGCGTGCAGAGGTGGCGCACATTCGAGAGAGCAGCTGCAGGGAGCACATTGCTTTATTCTTTGTGTGTGTTCGAGCGGCTGCCCCAGCCGAGCTGGCCTAAACTCATAGGTTTGGAATTTATTTCCACGTTTTGCATTCCTGAGGAAGTGTTCGTAAAGCATGCTTTTCTCCTGGACTGTCAACTTTCAGGAAAACTGAGAGGAAAAAAAAAAGTCTTTTTAACTTCTCCCCAAGAGCATCTTACACAATCCAAACTGTGTTAAAATAAACATGCTGGCCTAGGATTTGTGTTCAGGAACAGCTTGTTGTGGAGGCTGCATGCTTGGAGGACACTCTGTAGGAGTAGAGACATCCGGAGACCAATCTGAGCCTGTGCAGATGTCGTCTGTGTGTTTTAGCTCAACTCTGTGACCAGGTAAATGAAATCCTGTGAGTTGTGTTCCAGGGAGTCTCCTTGGTGCAGAATGCTGTGGCCACTTTCCAGAACCGTTCTTTTGTTTGAGAACATTTACCCAGCAAGTTCTGAATGCCTCGGAGCACAGCACGGGAGCTGGCGCTTATTTCCACAGTGTTGTTTGCTTAGCTCTTGAAGGGTGCTTGGCTCACTGTTGGGATTCAGTTCTCTGTCTCGCTGTAAAGTGGGTGCACTTTATTTCCTCACACTGTTTGAAGCTGGAACTATGTGATGTTCCCAAGCAGAGTGGTCTCCAAACAAACAGAATTCCTTTCTAACTGAACCTTGAAAATCAACCATGTCTCCTGGTCACAAGCACTGGGCATTTCTTCCCACGCAAAGGCCACTGAGTCCTGGCTGGAGCCTGCTGCTGCAGGGAATCCCCATCATTGTCCTGAGTCCCTAGCATATTAGTAACGGCCGGATACAGTGTGTAGGAGCTGTCAAGTTTACTGTCTCTCATGCTTTTTATAGTGGAGGGAAGAATTGCTCAGGGATTTTACATAACTGATCCAGGCTCATTTAACTGGGTAACTGATTCTCAAATCTCAAAATGCTTTCTACCCAAAGATAAAGATGAAGTCTGAAGAAACTACATTGATTTTGCCTCTGAGAAATATAGCACCTTTCCCTTATCCATGGTACCAACCATAGCCTGAAAGTACTAAATGAAAATCCCAGAAATTTAAAAAAAAATCATGTTTTAACTTTTAATACAACCTGCTGTTAGAATGTATGACTTGTTACTTTATAAATCTCCTAATCTATCTAACTCACAGGTGAAACCTTATCATAGGTATATTTGTATAGGAAAGGAAGGTAGCCAAGTGTTTGGTACTCTTCATGGTTTCAGTTGTCCACTGGGGATTGGTCTTGAAGCATAACTTCTGAGGATTAAGGGGGTATGCTAAAAGGAGTGGCATGAGGAGAGAATCTAGTCAACAAAAAAAACTTTACAAAGGTTGAGAACCCTTCCCCACCCTGACTACAAGGGGCATCGTGTGAAAAGCCCATGCCTGTGGAAATGACCTCTAAAGGGTTCAGAGCCTACTGGCCCAGTGCATTTCAGCCCACACTTTCTCCCAGCCTGCTAGCCCACTTCCATTCCCAGAAGTATCTTTCTTCCTTTCTTCCTTTCTTCCTTTCTTTCTTTCTTCCTTCCTTCCTTCCTTCCTTCCTTCCTTCCTTCCTTCCTTCCTTCCTTTTTCTTTTTTTTTTTTTTTTTTGGTTTTTTGAGGCAAAGTTTCTCTGTGAAACAGTCCTGGCTGTCCTGGAACTCACTCTGTAGACCAGGCTGGCCTCAAACTCACTGAGATCCACCTGCCTCTGCCTCCCAACTGCTGAGAATAAAGGTGTGTGCCACCACCACCCGGCTCTCTTTCTTAATAAACTCTCTGTTTCTATTACTGACTGTATGTCCCCGGTGCAATCCTTTGTCCTTGGACACAAGAACCCAAGGAACTTCAGTGGGTACCTTGAGGACTCAGCTCTATGCTGTAACAGGAGGACCATTGTATCTAATTCTCACGAGGCTCTAGATACTATGAATGGCAAACGAATCTGGCAGCCCTAAGAAGCCACGTTTGGCAACTGGTTTGAAGACCTTGCCAGCGGTTTAAAACACAGGCAGGGAGGCTGTTTGCACATATGACGTCAAAGCCTATTGCCTACTTGGGGAAAAGGTGAGAGCAGGAAAGGTGGAGGAAGGATGGGAGTGTGGATGGACGGACGGACACCCAGTGCTCCTGGTGTGCTCACGATGTGCATGTTGTTTCTAGGTTGCCACTTTTCTGTATCACTTTAATAAACATCAAATTTATGTACTTTATCTGCATTTCTTCACATAGAGAGAATTATGAAAGGCATGTGAAGGAGGCCTGGAAGGTGAGCACAGTTTAGCTAGTGTTGGTGTTCACATGAGACAGCATGAAAGTGTCTATGGGACGTGGGTTTTGTCATTGTTACAAATGCTAATTTGGTGGTGGTGTTGGTTTTTCAAGGCAGGGTTTCTCTGTGTAGCCTTGGCTGTTCTGGAATTCACTCACTCTGTAGACCAGGGCCTGGAACTCAACAGAGATCTGTCTGCCTCTGCCTCCCTAGTACTGGGATTAAAGGTGTGTGCCACCACTGCCCGGCTCACATGCTAAAATTTTAATGCCCCATATTCATCAGTAAATAGCTCCTATCTTTTTTTTTTTTTTTTTTTTTTTTTTGCCGGGTTTTTTTTTTTTTTTTTTTCCTTTTTTTTGAACCTCTTTGTTGACAACAGATTGGCCTTTAATTTCTCCA
>CABHPP010147287.1:961-37209 GCA_902168425.1 Peromyscus attwateri
GGGGGGCGGGACGGGAGGAGGGAGAAAGGGGGAATCTATGGCTGATATGTAAAGTTGAATTATATTGTAAAATAAAATAAAATAAAATAAAAAAAAAAGTAAACATTGATTGAGGAGATGTTTATACCTCACTTCGAAAGCTATTTTATTTGTCTTGTATGTTTTACCAGAGTTGACTCTTTTTTGAGTTAGCTAAAAGTGTATGCAGTAGTTCTGCCGCTGGGTAGACTTTCTTTAGCTATTTGTCTTTTCTCTATCGTAGACTAAAAGAAGACAGCTAAGCTTTCTCCATATTACCTTATGGGGAATTAGCATGACTGGAATGCTAAAACACTAGTCAGAGTAAATAGTCTTCACAAAATCACAACTCTCTTTCAAAATCTTGGTGTATATTTGCCTGTTCTTTACTACAATTTTAAATAAAGAATATAAAGCATTACTAATCTATATTTAAAATAAAATTATGACCTAGTATCTTATGTTTTGAGAATATGCATAAAGGATTAAATCAACAATAAGTATATTTTGCAAAAGTATAAAGTATAAATGATTATAAAAAGAAATATTTTCTGTTTTAATGCCTTTTAATGATAAATCTGTTCTGTTATTTGATAAAGTTTGACTATATTATTTGACATTATTTAAAATTCAAAAATAAAATTGTTCATAATCTCACTAACAAGAAACAACAATCTGAACAAAACACCAGTTAAATAATTTTAAATATTTTCCAGAACCAGTAATTGGGAATGTATATTTTGTGTGCATATATATTTCATTTTCTTCTATGCTATATTGTTTCCTAGAATGAAACTTTGATTTGAAAAATTTTTCTCCTAATATTTTCTTCTAACTAGTTATACTATTGAAAAATGTTGAATGAAGAATGAATTTTTTTTAGTTTAGATTTGTCGGTCTTGACATTCATTGAAATTAATAGTTTTCTCATCATAATTATTCTTGTTTTATAAAGGAGAAAACAGAAACTCAGTAGCAAATTGAATTGACTAAAGTCACTGAATACACCAAGTCCATACTAGTGCATGTAAGACAAGATGTTGACAACTTGCAAAAGATATAGACTTCCTGGGATGCTTTAGATCATAGGTTAATCCCCCATGCTAATGGACCTTTGATTGCTTTCGCTCTTACACAAAATATGTTATGAATCTCACTTTGTTGTAGTGCTTTCTTTATAACAAATACATCAAGTTAGCCTTAATAGAAGGATGCACACAAAACATATAACATATTATGGTTTTGGGTATTCCAGTATATTGAATGGAAAGCATTTCAAATTTGGGGTCAAAATTTAAAAGCAAAAAAAAAAAAATATATTTTAAAATTAAAAAGAGAGAGAGAGGGAAAGAGAGAGAGAGAGAGAGAGAGAGAGAGAGAGAGAGAGAGAGAGAGTGACAGGGACATAGAGCAGATAGAGAAAAGAGGGAGAAAATATTTGGCCACCATAATTTTCAATTTTTGTTTCTATTTAACTCTACTGTTTCATGCAGACACCGTGTGTGTGTGTGTGTGTGTGTGTGTGTGTGTGTGTGTGTGTGTGTGTTTTACAATCACACATTTCCCTAATTTGATTTGTCATTATGGGCCCTGCTTGTTAATCTTACTACTACTGAATTCCTGGACAACTTTATTTTGCATAAGTAGACTTTACATTTGGTTTGATTTATATTTAGTTATTAGATTAACAGTGAACAAATCTTTATTGCATTGATAATTCTTAACTTTTTCAAATTCATTGGGAATTTTTATTTCTTTTGAGAACTGTATATTAATTCAATCCAATTAAGTTCATTAGATCATTTATTGATTAGATAATTTTGTCAAATCAGCAAGAAAAGTAACTAACACATTGTGGACATGATGTGAAGTGAAGTAATAAAATATTCTGTGATGTAATTGCTTTTATGCTTTGGCAATCTAATTAATTTATACTAATTAATTTATATATCTCATCAGACTTTATTTTTGTAAAGGCCACATATGTATTGCTGAGTTTTTAAAGATATATGATATAATTTTTTTCATTATAGCCAGGCATGGTGGTGCACACTTTTAATCCCAGCACTCAGGAGGCAGAAGCAGGCTGATCTCTGTGAGTTCCAGGCCCACCTGGTCTACAAAGCAAGTTGCTGGACAGCCAGGGTTATTACATGGAGAAACCTTGTCTCATTAACCAAAAAAATCTTTTTTACATATACAAGTTAGTAAAGAATACCCAAAAATCCAGATGTTATACGATAATCCTATAATTCTAGACTTCATAGTTGAGGCAAAACAATCACTAATTTGTAACACAAATACTGTCCAAAAAAAATAGAAAGAAAGAAAGAAAATATGATGCCACTGAAATAGTCTGGCACAGTACATCAATAAATTGGACAATATTCTTACATAACTGAGATTTTTTCCAGCAATAATTTTGCAAACATGATGAAACATTTTCTAATTTTCTACATAGCTAAGAGTTAAGATAGGCAGCATATATCTGAGGTATCAAACATTTCCATACAATATATTCTTCAGCTCCAGATTTTCCCACTGTTTTAACATGACTGAGGTTCTGGACAAATTTTAAAACAATTTTTATTTATTAAAGTAAAGCCAACACTGTACATGCTCATGCCAATTATGTATTAAACATTTTAGATAGCAAATGTAACTTTAATTAATTTGTCATTTCACATTCATCTCAGAAATCTTTCACATTCCATCATAAAAGTGAATATATAATTGATATATAGAAATGTCTTGGTGAAATTATAATTAGAAAAGTTGCTTTCCTTATTATAAACTTTTGAATTTATTTTTTTTATCCATTGATTTATTTTTACATCCCAGGTGCAGCATCCTCTCCTATCTTCCCCTCCTACTTCCTCTCCATCATTGTCCACCCCCCTAATTCCCTCCTCTTCTGTCTCCATCCAGGAAAGTGCAGGGCTCCTATAAGTATCAATAAAACATGGCATATCAAGTTGCAGGAAGACTAAGCATTTCTCCTGTATTAAGGCTGGGCAAGGCCACCCAGTATGAGAAGTAGTGTTCCAAAAGCCAGGAAAAGAGTCAGAAACAACCCTTGTTCCTTCTGTTAGGAGTCCCATAAGAGGACCAAGCTACACAACTGTAACATATATACCAAGTGCCTAGGTCATTCCCGTGTATTCTCCCTGGTTGTCAGTTCAATCTGTGTGAGCCCCTACGATCCCAGGTTCATTTATTGTGTGAACCTTCCTATGGTGTCATTGACCTCTTTGGCTCCAAAACTCCTTTATCCTCCTCTTCCACAGGATTCCTGAATTCAGACTATTATTTGGCTGTGGGTCTCTGTATCTCTCTCTATCAGTTGCTGGATGATGCCTCTCTGATGACAATTGGACTAGGCATCAAACACGTTTGTCTTTATCTGTCTGAATGACCTCACTGGGGATGTTTTTTTCTTGCTCCATCCATTTGCCTTCAAATTTCCTGGTGTCCTTGTTATTAATAACTGAGTAATACTCCATTGTATAAATGTACCACATTTTCTTTAATCCATTCCTCCATAGAGAGACATCTAGGTTGTTTCCAAGTTTTGGTCATTACAAATAAAGCTATTATGAGCATAGATGAGCAAGTGTCCTTGTGGTATGACTGAACATTGTTTGGGTATTTGCCCAAGATTGGTATAGCTGGGTCTTGTGGTAGGTTGATGACCGGTTTTCTGAGGAACCACAACACTGACTTTCAGAGAGGCAAGTTTGCACTCCCACCAACAATGGAGGAGTGTTCCCTGCAGGCAGAAATTTCTGTCCAACAAGCCACTCCCAAATAACCACTTGGAGGCTTAATATTAATGATAAATGCTCAGCCAATAGCCCAGGCTTATTACTATCTACCTCTTACAACTTAAATTTCTATTAATCTATGTATTGTCACATGACTTGTGAATGTATTTGTTGTCCAACATGTCCTGTTTCCTCTGGGTCTCTTGGATACCCTTATGACTCCACCCTTCTTTCTGTCATCGTTCTCAGTTTGACTGTCTTGCCAATAGTTTTTGCCTGGCTAATGGCCAGTGAGTTCTTTATTAACCAGTGAGAGTAATACATATTCACCATGTACAGGATCATTGCATAGCAGTTCCCCTTGCTCCACATCCTTTCCGGCATGAGCTGTTGCTTGTGGTGTTTGTTTTTGTTTTTGTTTTTGTTTTTGTTTTTCTTAGCCATGCTGTCAGGTATAAGATGGAATCTCAGAGTTGTTTTGAATTTATAATAGAAAAATACTTCTTCAACATCAAAGCTCCATTGTGAATGGGAGTCAATGACTGTCATAAATAGGTAAGTATGATAACATCATATTTAATGTTTGGATTACAGCACATACATCACATTTAATGGAGATCTCCCACCACCAAGGGTGATATTCTGCTTGTTATTTTGACGTTAGTTAATTTCTTCTTATTTCAACTGGTTGGTCTGGCCTTAAACTTTTTCTCTACATCCATTATTTCATTTGCCATTTAATTTTTGTTTTATTTGTTTTGTTTTTCTGTTGTTCACTTTAATACCTAATAATGTAGGGCTAGATAGGCACCTCTGTGGTTTATCTGCTGACTTTGAAGAGGATATGGTTTCAGGTTGCAGCTCACAGTCACTTGTAATTTCAGATCTAGAGGATATGATGCTACTTGTAACCTTTTCAGGCATCAACTACACATATGACACACATACTCATTAGATTTTGTGATGTTAGAGAATTTGAACTATTGTATTTATTTCAGATCATATCCTTTATAAGCTTCTATGTAAAATATTAGTAACATTTATGGACTTAAACTGTTTCAGAAAATTAAGTATAATGACTTATAATTATGGTATGAAAACATAAATTAATTCAGTAAATTGTATACCTGAGTAAATATTGGAGGAAATTTTGTATTTAAAATTTAAGAATCAGTTGACTAACTACAAACATGTTGCACATTTAGGAGTGCTTCCAAAATTTGACCTAATATTTAGAATATGTTTAAATGTTGCTTTTCAAATTTTTATGTTTCTTATTTATGGGCATTGCCTACATGTATGTCTGTGCAACATGTGTGTGCCTGGTGATGACTAAATCTAGAAGCATGTGTTGGATCCCCCAGAACTGAAGTTGTACATATTCCTGAACTATCCTGTAGGTGTTGGAAATAGAACCTGGGTCCTGTAATGATCTTCCCAACTCCATTTTAATTATTGTAAGAATATTCTTTTGGATTTTAAAATATGGTACATTTTTTTTCTGATTTTTTTCTCCTTAGTAATAAATGTTAACAATTGTTTAATTGCATGTAAAGGTGAATAAAATTTGACAATATCATCAAGAAAGTACTGAAAGTAGAATTATTCTTATAAGTTTGGTTCTTTTCAATTATAAAACTGTTTAATAATTTAAATTTAAAACAATAGGGAATTGGATGCTTTAAAAAGACTTTATAATAAAGACATTGAAAATTCTAGTGTGTCAATGTAAGATTTTTCCATCATTCATGAATGTTAACTACATATATAAATGTATTACTTTTATATATATTATTTGACATCAAAATTTTTTCACTGGTTACTATGTAAATGTATCATTAGCTAATTAATAAGTGCCTGAAAAAATCAAAACTTAAGAAGACAATTTGTTATAGGCAAATGAATGAAATATTTAAATATTTAAAAATATTTAGTTTTATTTTTATGATTATATAGTATAATTACATTTCCTGCTTCCTTGTCCTCACTTCTAAACTTGTAGTATAAGCCTTTTTGTTCTCTTTCAAATTCATGGCATATTTTTATTAATTATTGTTATATCTATTATTTCAATAGTCAATAAAATAAGCAAGAATAACTGGCATTCACTTTTATTCACAAATCTAGGCCAGGCAGTGGTGACACACGCCTTTAATCCCAGCACTTGGGAGGCCGAGCCAGGCAAATCTTTGTGAGTTTGAGGCCAGTGTAGGCTACAGAGTGAGTTCTAGGAAAGGCGCAAAGCTGTACAGAGAAACCCTGTCTCGAAAAAAAAAAATACAAATCTCTAATTTTATTGTAGATAATGTGTACCTCAAAACTAATCTCTTAGCTATGAACTTATCTTTTTCAGTTTATATCTTATAACATATTCATAGTCTTCTATAATTAGAGTATTTTTGTGTAAATTACAATTAAAATATTTTCATTTCCTAGGTGTGGATCAAGTATCTGATTACAAATGACTTCTACTTTGTTATTATCAAAATTACTAGTAAAGATAATCCTTCTTTTACTCATTGTATTCAACTGATTATAATTGAAGACCATGTCATATTTATCTAAGAACAATAAAAATGAGTATTGCAGTATTTATTAGAACTATGCAAATCAAAAGTAATGTAGTAAATGAGATTTAAATTTTATCTCCCAGATGACACTTGCAACAATCCACCTCTAAGAGCAACATCATCTAAGGAAAATTCATTTTGGCCTCTAGAGAACCTCTTTACATTTATAGGACAAACCAAGATCAATTGTTCTTGAAAACATAATATTATAACTATTAAGTTATAATACCTGGAAGGACAAAAATATTATAGAGCAGGTCTGTCTTCCAGACTAAAAATTACTAATATCATACAATTTAGCTACTATGAGTTCAATATGAGTCTCTTTATGTGCCCCAAAGATAAGACTTTGTATTAGATGATAGTCTTTAGCATTATTGAATTCCTAGCTGGAGAACACTATTTAGGAAAGTGAATGTTCCCCAACTGATTCATAATTCCTTAATGCCATAATATTCAAATATTAAGAATCAAGATAAATTTATTGATCCTTGTTAGAACCTTTCTTAGTTGAGTATTTTGAGGTGAGAGGTGCTGCAGTATATATGGACTTCGAGTTGGTGGAAGCCAAAGATAAGTTGGAATGACCTGTTCATACAGCTTCCTATTCTGTATTGGCTACAATTACTGACCTGTGTGCCTCCAACCTCTGATTGTTAGTGACACTGGAAATTAAACAAATGGCCTCTGGCGTGCTAGGCTGTCTTTCTACTCATTAAAGTACACCCACATCACATTATTACACCTTAAAAATGTATTAATTAAAAGTTTAGATTTTCAGAAGGTAAAGTTAAGTTATTCAGGTTTGGATGAGGAAAGATTATTAACCACCACTAAATATTTGAGTAGTTTATCAATTTAAAAGGAAAAGTTTAAAGGTGTATGAGTTAGACAGGAGAAATGGCTCAGTAGTTGAATCCACTATTTGCTCTTCCAGGGGACCTGACACTAGTTCCCATATCTCACATTAGGTTTCTCATAACCATCTGTAACTCCAGTGCCGTGAGATCCTATACCCTTATATGGCCTCCATAGGCACCCGCACTTACAGGGGATAAACAAACTCTCTCTCTCTCTCTCTCTCTCTCTCTCTCTCTCTCTCTCTCTCTCTCTCATACATACACACACACACACACACACACACACACACACACACACACATACACACACACACAAACACATGCACTCACACACAAATAAATTAATTTTAAATTTAAAGTATCAATATTATTTGGAGGATTAATAAGACCACAGTGTGTCTATATCATTAAATTAAAATCAGGTTTAAGCATCCATCATTGTCATGATATAAATCAAAGTTTGTCCTACAAGACAATGAGATCTGTATATGTTATTACTTCATAATATTAATAATACTTTTATGGCATCTTATATTAAATTTGTTGCATATTTAGAATGCTACACCAGGACACAGTAAGGTAATACAGTACAGAGGAAAACACTATTTCATATTCAGAATGTAAATATGAATTTTAATATTTAAATATATGGTTCAATTCTCTCCACTGAAAATACGATAAAATGCCCGGGAAGTACTGCTTTCGGTTTCTAGTAGCATCAACACAAAAAAACTTGTAATTACAAACACTTTTGATATGTGTAAAAATCACGTTGAAGATTTATAGTCTCATTATCTGTCATTATAGCTCAGTAATGCCAAAGTATCTCTTAAAGCCACAGTCATTTAGAAAGAAAGTAGCACTCTGAGGCTGAGGTTTTTGCTTGGTATTAGATGAATTCACCTGCTTTGCAGGAGGTCCTACATTCCTTGTACAATACAAAGCTATCCAGTCTTCCAGTGTCTTTAGTAATGTTGCAGTGGAACCTGACTAATGACATTCTGAGTTGCAACACCTAGTCTTAACTGTATGATATGCTTATTTTCCTTTGCATCACATGACTAACATGGATGATTGTTGCAATTACCAGGTAAGTTTCAAATTAATTTTTTAAGACAGGTGTTTTTTTGTTTGTTTGTTTGGTTGGTTGGTTAGTTGTTTTTTTGTTTTGTTTTGTTTTGTTTTGTTTTTTCTCAAAACATGGTTTTTACTATGTAGCCCTTGCTCTTTTGGGAACTCTGTAGATCAGGCTCCCTTCAAACTCACAGAGCTCAAACTGCCTCTGCCTCATAAATGCTGGGATTAAAGGCATATGTGACAACTGCCTGACTTAATTTATTTTTATGCCTTAATATCCATGAAGATTTGAAATTTATTTTGTTTCTATTTGTATTTTTTTTTTCGGTTTGTGATGGTCAACCTTCTCTGTAAATTTAACTGGGTTTATACTTGCCATGGAAGCACATCCCTATGTGTATCTGTGAGTGAAGCTCCAGGGAATTTTAACTTGGGAGGGAAGATTACCATGACGGTGGATAGAAGTTTCCCTTGGGTTAGAGACTTGGACTGAATAAAAAGGCCTAAGAATTCACCAGTGGAGCTCTGATTCTCACATCTCCCTGTATGGGGATTACAGATACAATGTGAGCAAGCTGTATCAAGCCCCAGCTGCCCACAAGGCTCACCATGATGGACTTTACTCTAAAAAAAAAAAAAAATCAAACAAATCCTGCCACAATTTGTAGATGACTAATAAATTGCAACACAATGTAATTGCTACATAAATTGTTATATTGTACAGTTCAGGGAATTAACCAACCATTCAGTTCATGAGGGTACTGGTCATTTTATTCTGATTATGTGGGCTGAATTACAGATGTAAATTTCACAGACAAGAAAAAATAGCTACATATGATGGGTTGTATTTTCTTAATGTATCAAAACTGAGTTTTTTACATGTAATCTGTGTTTTTAATGGCTTGCTTATGATGAACCTCACTGCCTGAGCTGATGCTTCTTTGCAAACCAGGCACTTACCTTTTCTCCTGCCTTTGCAGAGAAATTTTTTGGTTTAGAAGGAGATTTGCTTTTTTTTTTTTAATTATATTCCCAAAACCAAATTTGTCTAATGTTATCAACAGTACCTGTTTTGATGTTCATGACGTTAGTATTGGGGATTTAGATTTCCTATTCATACTGCACTCAAGGAAAGTTACAAGTCAAAAAATATAAGGCTACATAATCTAAGGTACATAAGATGTTTTTAAACTTAAAAATAATATTTTTAGGCCAATATGTAATTGTTCTCTATTTAAAAAAATGTAAACCACTGTTGCGCTCTAACAGTGTGTACTTTCCAGGAAATTAAATTAAGGAGGGATAAAATTGATTATAAATTTGGAAAATACTAATTTGGATTAGCAATCTATGTGCATGTATATATATATGTAAAGCAGTATAATATTTATAACCAAACTAATTTCTCATAGAAAACAGGTACAAAGAAAATGAATAAAGTAAGGCACAATTGTAGCAGGAATCTTAAAGAGTCATTAATAAAATCAAACCTGAGGCCAGGTGTTGGGGTTAATGCTGGAAGATCAGAGAGACATAACAAGCCGCAGCTACCTCACCTCGCCAGTTCCTCAGCTGATGCTGTTTCCTCAGACTGGAAGCCTCTGTGTCCTCATCTGAATGGGTCTTAACTGAACTGCTGCTAGAAGCCTGAAACCTTAACCAGCCGAATGCTTCTAGTTTCTGATCCTCACGCCTTATATATCATTTTGCTTTCTGCATCACTCCCTGGGATTAAAGGCGTGAGTCACCAGGCCTGGCTGTTTCCAATGTGGCCTTGAACACACAGAGATCCAGAGGGATTTCTGCCTCTAGAATGCTAGGATTAAAGGCGTGTGCTACCACTGCCTATCCTCTATGTTTAATATTGTGGCTGTTCTCTTCTCTGACCCCAGATAAGTTTATTAGCATGCACAATATTTTGGGGAACACAATACCACCACACACAATAAGCAAAAACAATATCGATTAATGGATTATATGGTTAACAAGTGCTGACTTTAAAGAAATACTCTTATCTGTACACAATCTACTATCTCTACATTTTACATATAGCACAGAAGTTAAACATATGATATGTTTTAGATTTCAATTCTTATTCATTTATTCAAAATGGTTTGGTGAAAACACAACTACTTCCTCCCATATAAATACCATCTAACTTATGTATTTTCATGGAATATTCTGAGGAAAATATGTGCTGAAAAATACTTGGTTAATAATGTATTTGATTTAGATATGGATATGAATAATATTTCCAATTAGATTTCAATACATTGTAAGTTCACAGGAAAGTGGTCCAATTAAAAAAAAATAGACAGCTGCTGGTATCAGCATATTTTATTTTAAGTTTGAACTTTCAATTTGTTTCAACTCTTTCCTTAATGTTCACAATGTCTTTGGGCAGGCAACATTATTTTCTACGCATTCTCCACGTCTGTCTACTATATCTGATTCTCTTGGTGGCAAATTAACAATTTTTCTTCCACATTTGTTCATTAATACATTAATTTAAATGAATATGAAACTGAAACCTTGTTCTTTATAGCTTCACATCTCCAAATGTGAGTTTAATTGCTATCTCAAATCAAAAAACACCTGCAACAAAATTCATCCCTGTTGTTTTGGAATGATGCTTCAGTCCCCTACCAACCTGGAAACATGGAGTCATCATTTTTATTGATGAGGAAATAAAACCCTGTAGGGACATTTCTTTAGATACAGAGAAGAGGATAGAGAGAAAATAATTCAGCAAATACTTTGGGGATAACACAACGAAAAGACAAACCAAAATATTTATGATAGTTATGTGTCCCAATTCTTGATTCTAAACCCCATGAGTGAGAATATTAAGTCTTCACACATTCCCTATGAATCAAGAATTGATGTGCATATCTCATTACTCTTACATATTTTTATTCTCAAATTCAGTCCATTTTGATCACCCATCCTTCAAAACTAACCAGTGACAGTGATGTCAACAATCTATACTTTCTTCTCTTTTTATTTTCATTTTCTAAATAGTGTGGCCCTTTCTACCTGATGGATATTTTTCCAGCTGTGACTCAGTCATGTTACTGGTGCTTTAGGAAATATTACTGGTATACAGAAGGGATTTGGTTCCTACCTCTTCCTTATTTTTGTTTGTTGTTTTTTACCACGCTTATTTTCTGAATAAAAGCCATTCTTTAGATTTTAGTTAACTGGTTGCAGAAGATTGGAATCAATGCCTAGAAGGTTCTACTAGAGCAGAGCGAGAGGACACATTCTTAAAGCTAGGAAGACCCCACCCAGGAACCATCAACTCAATCAAGCTACTAAAAAGCACTTGCCATGAAAGTATGACTTGAGTTCAATACCCAGAACATAAGAAATGTGGGAGGAGAGAGGTGACACCACAATGATCATATTCTCAGACACTAATACACGTGCCATAGCATGCATGTGCACACACAGATGGACACACACACACTAACACACACATACATACACGCAGACAAATTTCTAAATGGTCTCACCAACTTTGCAGCTCCCAAGAGCAAGTTACTTCCTGTTTACCCACGTTTATATGCTTTTCCTGTTCTGTTCTCTCATTGGCTGTCTTAGCCCAGGCATGTCACTTCCTCTTCCTACAGAGCTTTGTCACTTTCTGTCTGTCTGTACAGACCACCAGGCCTCTATGGTTGGTACTGGGATTAAAGACATGTGTCACCATGCTTGGCTCTGTTCCCTAGTGTGGCCTTGAACACACAGAAATCCTGCCTGCTAAGTGATAGGATTATGGGTGTGTGTCACTGCCTGATTTCTTTGTTTACTCAAAATGGCTTGCTATTTCCTCTGATCTCTAGGCAAACTTAATTAAAGCACAAATAAAATATCACCACATTTCAGCACAAATAAAATATCACATTTCCCCCTTATTTGTCTAATAAAAATAAAAAATAATAAAAAAGTTATAACTAATATAAAAAACTATATCCAGTAAGAATATATAATATATACAGTCAAGAATTACATTAACAATGTCTAGCCCATTAACATTTACAGATTCAGACAAAAAACTCCATTATATACATTAACAATGTCCAGTCCATTAACATTTGACAAATTCAGACAAAAAATTTCATTGCTTATCCTATTTAAAACAAATAGTTCCTTTTTAAAAGTAGATTCAAAAGTCTACCTTTTATCTTATCAGTTCTATATCCTCCCTTTTTTCTTTTCAGAATAGATTCAATAATCTACCCTTTTATTCTATTATTTCTATCTTTTTTTCAGAGTAGATTCGATAAGCTACCTCTTAATCTACCTCTATATCCTCTTTTTTTTTCTTTTTTTTCTAACAAGAGCCCTGAATCTAACCTCCTTTGCTTAGCTTTTTTTTTTTTTGACCATTACCAATTAACAGCTTGTAACCAACCATTGTAAACAATGACAATATCCATAACTCAAATGACCGAATACTACACACCCCACCTCTTGGGAATGTAGGCGTCATTTTCTTAAAATTACTTTTTACTGTCTGGGGACAAAAGCATCTTTAGGTGATCCTGAAAAGAAAATTTTTGGGTTAATTGTCAAGTCCTGGGAGAGTTAGCTGTACTATTTGTTGTCCAGTCTCTGCATAATGCAAAAGTGCAAGGCTTATCTCAAGTCCTTGTTCAAGTAGTCTGTGAGGCTGGATCATTTCAGCTAGCCATCTCAAAATTGTCCTGAGCAGTTTGTAGTCCAAAGTCAACCTTTGGGTGGTATTAATCAGCTTAATGGTTTTATCATAGTCCATATGGAATCGTCATTGTGGGATCCTGTCATTATTTTGAAGATTTCAAAGTCACTGTTAGGCCTGGATATGGTTCCCTGAAGAATTTTTGTTTTTGATTCTGGTGTGTGTGTGTGTGTGTGTGTGTGTGTGTGTGTGTGTGTCTCCATTGTGGTTTGGAGCAAACTTAATTGTATCTGTGGCACAATCATGTCTCACAGCCAGTCCCAAGTTTGCAATGCTACAAGTTCCATTATTCTTCACTAAGATATTCTTTGATTTCAAATCTCCGTGAGCAATAGCTGGCTTTCTTTGGGTACCAACAATCTCCCTGTGAAGATGGGCAAGACTGCTGGCCATGAACTGAGCGAGTTTGATCATCCCTTCCACGGTAACAGTGTATCTGTTTGAGCAATCGAAAAGGGATCCATGCTCAGCTGAATTCCTGTGCCATTGTTGTCTGCTGCTATAAATCCTAGGATGTTTTCATGGCATAACATCACAGTCGGATACAGCTCTGCCTCTGGGAACCACCAATGTTCTTCCCTAGAAGAGAAGATCTTCACAGCTACTTCTCCCCACCACTTGCCTCACCAAACTTTTCCAAACTGACCTTTGCCAATGCTTTCTTGTAACCCGATGGTCCTGGCAATTGTTCTCTGAACAAGCAGCGGTAAACCCTTCATCCCTGGTAGCAGTGTCACTGGCCCCATCAACACAATGAGAAGCAGCTGGCAAGCAGCTTTTTTGAGAAATTTGTACCCCACAAGTTGGGCGCCAGATGTAGACAAATTGCTAAATGGTCTTATAAATGAAATACATGGAGCCAGGTATTGGGGTGAATTCTGAAAGATCAGAGAAACAGAACAAGCTACAGCCAACCTCACATGGACAACTCTTCATCAAATTCTGTTTCTACACATCCTCAGACTAAAAACTCTTGAGTCCTCACCCAAATGGATCTCAGCTGAACTGCTGCTAAAAGCCGAAAAGCTTAAGAAGCCTGAAAAGCCTCTAGTTCCTGGTCGTCACCCCTTATGTACCTTTCTGCTTCCTGCCATCATTTCCTGGGATTAAAGTCATGTGTATTTCCCAAGCAAAACCATGAGATATCAAGTGCTGGGATTAAGGGTGTGTGCTACCAGTGCCTGACTTCTTTGTTTACTTAAAATGGCTTGCTATTTCTTCTGATCTCCAGGCAAACTTAATTAAGCACAAATAAAATATCACCACATTTCAGCACAAATAAAATATCACCACACACACACACACACACACACACACACACACACACACACATACACACATTACAATGGTAATAATCATAGTAGCAAAAAACTGAAACACACATAAAATGGATCATCCCTCCTAACGCTGGGACTCAACTGCTCAATTTTCAGTGCATCAATTACTTCTGCAAAGCCCTTTGTACTCTGAAGTACCTTGAGACTGAGACTTTAAACAGAAATTCTCTCTATTCTCCTCAGAGTAGGCCTGGAATAAATCTGTTTCCTTTCACTAACTTGTATCTTCTTTCTGGGTTTTCAGTAGACTTCAATCAGCCAACTTTCACACATTTTACTCCAAAGTGTAGTTTACTCTGAATTAAAGATGAATATCCATGAAAGAGAATATAGATTCAGGTTATATTAAATAACATGGCTCACTATGTAAGAATTTACAAAAAAATATGGAAGAAAATACATGCATGCATTCACTGTTTATGTTGATGAGAACATGAGATATAGCTTCTTTTGAGAACTTAAGTTCAAAAGCAGGAATCCTGGTTCTGTTAACACTTGGGTCAGTATATGACTTACATTTGCTGTGACTCAATAAACTCTTATTACAGAGACCTGTGACCTTCAGCAATTTGACTTATAATAGTCCATTTTTTCATTAGAGCCTATATTCTGTCTCTTTTCAAGTTACATTTATGTCAGCTATGAGCTAACTTGAACCTGTTAGATTGTCTCCATCTTTGTGGACACTAAGTGTATCTTCCTGCCACTCTTCAAATCTGCTCTAATAATTTATACCTTCTATTTTGTGAAAATATCCTGCTGCCATTTATTGCCTTTCTAAAATATATTTTTCTCTTTTCTTTACCTACTTGACAAGTGCAGCAATTCCTTCAACATTTAATAAATTTATTATCTAATATAGAAGGTTTTGGTCTCTGTATCTCTAGACCTAAAAATGTTTTATGAATTACGTTCTCATAATATATATATATATATATATATATATATATATATATATAATATGTGTGTGTGTCTGTCTTCAATAGCATTTTCGGTAGTATTTGAATAAAATAATTAGCTGTATAATTTGCTCACTGATTTGTTTCTCTTCACCTATATTACAAGCTCTAAATCTAATTCTTAATTTGTTGATGCTGTAAACACATTGACTAGTTTGACACCTTATAAGCATTAGACCTTCAAAAAGTATATATATATATATATATATGTGTGTGTGTGTGTGTGTGTGTGTGTGTGTGTGTGTGTATGTATATATATGTATGTATATATATATATATATAATATAAATACATGAACACTTGGAATAATATATGATCCAAAATCATTTCATATTGTTATCATATGAATTCCTTTTTTTATAGGATACATCCTCAAGGTATTAAAAATGTGATCATGTAAATGAGAAATAAAGACAGCTTTTGTCACTGAGCAGTGAAATAGGTAACCCAGTGCCTTCTAGCTATACAGATAAAACTACACCAAATACTGGTTTATTTTATTTTATGAATCAAATATTTATTTTGTTAAGTAAATGATTTAATAGTTTTAGCATACCCATAGAGTCAAAATATTTAAATAGTATTAAATTCAGGACAAATCCAACATAAATAAATGCTTTCTTTTCCATCTGGGAAAAGCTGAGCCCAATGTTGAAAGAGAATTTTTTTTTTTTTTTGTTTTTTTCAGACAGGGTTTCTCTGTGTAGCTTTGCGCCTTTCCTGGAACTCGCTTTGTAGACCAGGCTTGGCCTCGAACTCACAGAGATCCGCCTGCCTCTGCCTCCCGAGTGCTGGGATTAAAGACGTGCGCCACCCGCCCGGCTGAAAGAGAATTTTTACCTATCCTCTCTACTATAAGATTTTTGAACCCTAGATAATAATAAAAATGTATAAAGTGACCATCTGCTAATTTAAAAATGCCAAAATTGGTGTTTTGGGAAAACTCTTTGTAAGCTCAATTTCTGCCAAGGCAATTTTCTTTGTGTACAAGGGAAAATGCCCTTTGTCGTGAATTCGGCAGCATTGTAAAGATTTGCTTAAAGTGATTGATGAAACTGTGATCTTCCACTTCCCAGAAAATCCTTGATGCATCTAGAGGTGGACTGAAAGGCTCCCAAGTTAAGGAAGGTTTGGGGATCAGTTGGAATCATGTGTCTACTGACATGTTCCTTGTGTTTTTCTCCATAACCTTTAGAGTATCCCCATTTTTAAAGAAGTTAGTTTTTCCTCTACTGGGTCTGTTAGTCAGAAGGGTTTTCTAACTAACTGTTTTACATTGAAAGATTTAAAAAAATGACAATGAACAGAGGATTTTAATTCACTATATGTTATTAAATGGAAGACAAAAATGTTGATATCACAGAATTTGGAGAGATAATATTGGCCCCTATTGTCTGTAACTGATAGAGTGCTGGTAGAAAAAATTATGATGATCTAAAAGGAAGCTTTGTTAGCAGGCAGAAAGCTACAGTTAGATTTGAGAAATAAATTCTCACAATCTGTAGCAGAACACTGTGACTATAGTAAAGAAACTGAATTGTGCGTTTCAATAGATATCTATGAGAGGACTTGCAATGCTATTATCAATATACATTCTCAATAATATGAGCAAAATTTTGAGGTCATAGAATGGCTCATTGTCTTAATATAAAACAGCAATATAGGAAACAGGATAGGAGAAAAAAAATACATCTTTGGGAAAGGTGGAATTACTGCTGACCCCAAAAACCATGTTGAAGAAAGAGTCGAACTCATGACAGTGTTCAGTGACTAAAGGCACATGTTTTACAGGATAGCATCTGCCTTCTGCTCTCCCCATTGTTTTCAGGGCACCCTCCCCCACTCCATGCCGGACTTGTTTTTCTGTCTCCTCTTTAAGATAATTTCTAGTCTCCTTTTCTTCTTTCTAAAGTTTTATCAAGAAAGTTTAAGCCATCTTTATATTTTGAATTAAAACTCTTGATTCATCTCTTACTTGTATTTGCATAATTTATTTTCTTTTGAGTGCTAATATTACGTTTTAACATATCTGTGACCTTTCCTTTTATTTTTTAAGTCTTTAAGAATTTCTTATATTGTATTATGATCATACTCTCCCCTCCTTTCTCTTCCGATATCCACTGCTTTTTCCTACACTGAACTGTATGTCCTATTCTCTTGGGTGCTGGAGTTCAATTAGTGCTGTCCATGTATTAAACAGCCTTCTCCAGTGTGTTTTCTTTTGCTTAATTTAATAATGATGATACCTTTTCTGAATAATTATTGTTTCATGTATCTTTTCTGTGAAGTGTAAAGCATTCACCATCATCCTGTTCCTCGATCCACTAACGGATGTAGCACCCCATATCTAACATGGCTCCTAACGTGGCTCTTGAAACATATTTATAAAATGAAGAAAAAAAGCTCAAATACATTGTTTATACTAAGAATTATAAACTTTAGTAGCCAAAAAATTTCAAAATATTTTTTCTGGCTTTTTATCATGTCTACTTTAAGTGAATTGTTTTCTTTCATACAACTTCTATGTAAAATAAACTTGGAACCACTTTTTTTTTTCCATTGAGAGAGGGTAGTTTAATTTCTCTAGTTAAAAGTGTTTTTTTTCCCTGTCTACTCTAGATTACAACAGTGTTTTCTGCTGATGCTAGTTCAGGGTTTCTAATTCTCGAGCTTTATTCGAATTATGGTATTTTGAAAAAAAATTACATATAAAGAAAAATATTTTCCAGTGTCACTCACAGAATCCTTGGCTGTTTTTCACTGTATGTGAAGTGGTACAACATATTATGTTGTTTAAGTATCACATTTCAAAAAAAATATTCCATAAGAATGAAGCACAGCAATGTAGATGTTTGTTTCATTTGCAAGACTTTTGAAAAAGAGTTCAATTCAGCACTTTTATTAAATTGGAAGCAAAATGTCACAATGATATTTCATAGAATAACATTTTCTGTTAGTTCATGGGTATATTACTTAAATTAATGAATTAAAAGTTAAAAAATGTACTTGTACTAGTGGTTTAAAAAAATAATATTGTTTAGCCATTGAAGCATAACCATCTTTTTCTGTAACATAAATGGATGTACTGTTTTCCATACTCTAATCTCTGTTTGTATGTGAACTTTCTTAGCTCAACTTTAATGTACAACACAGTTCCACAAATCAGTCTTCATGCTTTCTACAATTTAACATCAAAATGCATAGGGTTCTTCTCCTCTCATAGTTCATTGTAACCCCTAAGCAGAGCCTAAATCCTGGTTCAGGAATCTGAGGTCATCTCTTCATAGTTATTGACACAATGCTTTCTTTTGGAATTACTTATATTACTTCTCAAGGGTTTCATGTTAATCAAGCCTTGGCAAAGTTAATCACTGTTAGAAACCTTCATTTTATGTTTGAATACCAGACGTATATTTTAACACTGTGAAGTTTTGAAAGAGATACTACTTTTAAATTACAGAGTTAATAATTGGCTGACTGGGATCTGTAAGTAAATATTAGCTATAATCATGCAGTTATAGTAACTGAATGCAAATTTAGGGATTATAAATTCCTTCAAAGACTATAGCTTTGAAATCTTGATTAAAAATTTATTCCCAGCAAAGAAATCGCAAAAAAATTAGGTTTAAGAATCATAAAACATGTACAGCAGAGGAAAAGTAAACAGAAAGGAAGAGAAAATGATAAAAAACTCACTTGAAGATGCATTAAACTCCAATTTCAATACATGGGTGAAACAGTCAGTTTTCTTACTCAATAAAATACTCTTCAAAGTTTGTGAGGGGTTTCAGAACATGTAAGGAACAGAAACAAGCAGGCAAAGGAAGGAAAAATAAAACTCATCCAATAGCCCACTTGACCACCCTTACAACCACTACCTTTTCAGTTCATAAAGCTTCAGCTAGACAACATTTAAGATGTTTATCTCCTATCTGCTCAATTACAGAGTTGTTCTTTTCTTGTTCATTTCATTTGTGATTTTTCACACTCCATGACACTTAACATCTACTCAAGTATCCTTTAGCCTTATTATACTGGCCACTCTATATCTTTTATGTCAAACATTCATTGTTATTCAACTCCAAATAGTTTGTGCTATTTTCTAACCATCTCCCTTTTGTACATAGTTTGATCCAGCAAAGCTAAACTCTTTCAGTTACTCAGTGATACTGTTGTTGTTGTCGTTTTATCACTAATTTATTATTTAACCCTCAAAATTTATATGGTATTTAGTAGGCACATGGCACTGGGCTTGTTAATGAGAATGAGAATTCTTACTGCTTTTTCTGAATGACTTTTGCATTCTGTTGGGTAATAGCTTAGCATTCTTTAGTTTCAGTAGCACTGCTGATATTCTGTAGTAAATATGTTTCATCTTAATGTTAAAAATTATCTTCTTTTAACTCTAGTTATATTGACGAGAGAGGATAGAAACAGCATGCTTCAGGAAAAAAAAAAGCACTAAATAGCTTCATTCTTATTATTTATGCAATGAAACACATGCAATAGCTTCATACAAGTAGTATATGTGAATAACAAAATTCATACATGTGAGAAACTATGTGAGCATCTAAATATGATCAAGTTCTTGAAGGACATTATATAGTAGTTGAAGAAATTCACAATTAGTATACACCAAAAAGTCACAAGAAGATACAGTGACATGGCATTTCACCCAATTTAAAGAAAAAATATCATAGTGTCCTCTACAAGCCAAAAGAGACTGAAGTCATTTAGGTGGTTACTCAAAGTCTATGGGACTCTTCTAAGGACATTATTTATTTTTTCTGAATAATTTTTCAGTTTCTTTTGTTGTTGTTGTTGTTGTTGCTTAGGAACCTGGGTTTATTCTGCAAAAAAATGAGACAAGATCAAATGGTTTCCAGCAAGGGGTAATACAACCTGAGTTGCATTTAAACACATCTGGCTCTTTAAAATCCTTTAAAGAAAATCAGATTTATTTTTTTTCAGGATATCAAGTTTTTAGCAAGAGATGAGAATAAATTTGTTATGTCTTAGATCAAATTAGTTTCACAAATTTGAAAATAGCACAATTTTATGCTCTCTATGACCCAAACTTATCTGTCAACAAAATAAATGAGTATTTCAATTAAAATCTAAACACTTACTTAGAGAATATAATTTTAAGTGTTAATAAATAGCAATATTTTCTAAAAGTTTTATTTGGGTGTGTTTATAAATGTGTAAGTGTGTGTGTGTGTGTGTGTGTGTGTGTGTGTGTGTGCAGTATATGTGTTCAGGTGCTCAGAGAGATTCGAAAATGGCATTGGATTCCTTAGAGCTGGAGTCACATGTTGCTAAAAGTCACTAGACCTGAGATCTGGGGAATAAGTACAGGTCCTCTGGAAGAGCACCAAGAGCTGCTGAACCATCTCAAACCCTAAATATTAATGTTTTACTAAAAATAAAACAAACATATTTGTAAGGTAGGAAAATTGTCAGATATATAGTTTATTCCAAAGCTAATTTTTTATAAAACTGTATAGTTGAAACATATGAGTACATGAATAAGCATATGTGAACTATTCCCCATTTTATACTTTTCAGCAATTCATCATCTTTACTTACCCATAAGCTCTCCAGACACAGTCCAAGACACTCTACAAACTTCTGTGTTTTACAGCATCACTGAATATCTGCTTCCACATTTATCACTCTGTGATTTGTAGATCTAAGTGCCATTTTCAGAGCCCCAAACAACATTTATTAAATTTGCCAAGTAATTATATTTATTCATGATAATTTCAATTCCGTGGTGCAAATCAGCACAGGTGTGACTAGCAGTTATGTTTCTTCATCCACGGAGCCCCTGCTGTACATAAAGCATCCACTAGCAATTTTTGTTAATTCTCTTAATTGCCTGGGGCAGCCTGAGCCACTCTTTTCTCCTAATTTAATGCTTTCTGTTGTGATCCATGGAAAACAGAATAGTCTGAAGAGGGGCACTTGTAATTATAAGAATTGAAATGTGAGTACACTCATGTTTGACACATACTTGGAGTCAACTATGAAGAACTTAGAAATCTTTGAGATGAGATGGAGCAATTCAGGACACAACAATCACTCAGAATCAGAGAAACATTTACAAGAAATGAACATGACTCTTACAACTGCTGTTTTTGAAAAGATTATGAAGCCTGCTTTCCATATTGCCATACTAACATACAAAACATTCTTGTGACAATTTATTTCTCTTTTACTCTTTTAAAGACATTTCTTTTTATCAAAATTCAGTTCCTCCCTCCATCCACTCCCATCACCCTTTTTTTCCTTGTCAAATTGATGGTCTCTTGTGGTGGTATTGTGTTCCCCAAAACATTGTGCACCCTAATAAACTTATCTGGAGTCAGAGACAGAATAGCCACTAGATACAAAGGCTAGAAAATGGTGGCACTCACACCTTTAATCCTAGCATTCCAGAGGCAGAAATCCCTCTGGATCTCTGTGAGTTCAAGGCTACATTGGAAGCAGCCAGGCATGGTGACACATGCCTTTAATCCCAAGAAGTGAGCCTTTAATCCCAGGAAGTGATGGCAAAAATAGAAAGATATATAAGGCATGAGGACCAGGAACTAGAAGCATTTGGCCTGGTTAAGCATTTGGCTGGTTAAGCTTTTAGCTGGTTAAGGTTTCAGGCTTTCGAGCCGCAGTTCAGCTGAGATTCATTCTGGATGATGACTCAGAGGCATCCAATCTGAGGAAACAGGGTCAGCTGAGGAACTGGCAAGGTGAGGTAGCTGTGGCTTGTTCTGCTTCTCTGATCTTCCAGAATTCACCCCAATAACTGGCCTCAGGTTTGATTTTATTAATAAGTACCTTTAAGTTTCATGCTACAGTTTCTTCTTTGTTATTCTCTCTCTCTCTTACACATACACACATACATATATATTCAAATATGTGATAATAACAATTATATTATATATACATATAATACACATATATACATAATACATACTTGTTTATACATGACAATAACAATTATATATACACAATGCATACATTATATATACACACATATATAATCCTTTGAAACCATTTACCTGTTGCATGTATATGTGTATGATTTCAGGGTTGACAGCTTAGTGTTGATTAAATTTTATTTTAATAATTATTAACTGTACACGTCTGTGTGTCTATGTTTGTGTGCAGACATACACATGTCAAAACACACATGTAGAAGTTAAAGGACAAAATTGGGAAGTTACTTATCTTCTTCTACCTTGGGACCCAGTAGCTCACCTAAGGTTTTCATATCTGCACAAGTCTGAATATCAAGCACAGTTACTAGCTGAGCCATCTTATAGGTCCCAATTTTCCTGTTTTATAAGTTATACTAAGAAATATTTGCTTTTAGATATTTCATTAAAATGCAAATTCTGGTGTTTTAAACTTAGCTGTCATCAAATATTTTGAGAATTTAGTTTGAAACTTAAGTTTGTTCTCTCTAGACAATGTGAGATGAGTATTACTTGGTTCTCTTAACTACACCCCTTCTTTGGTACCTTAATTTGATAGATAAGTAATTCTTTTGCTACCTTTAATGATTCCCAATAGATCTTGTAATGGAAATGATAGCTTTAAAAATCAAAATTTATATGTATTTAATGAATTCAGTTAATACCTTTACACATACATGTAAAAAAAGGTAATACAATGTTTAAATTAACAACTCAAGGATCTATGAAAATTTTTCATTCAGAAAAATCACAACAGAAAGTTCAAAGAGCAAAGCTCTATTACTACAGAAACCATTTCCCTAAGAGCAAAGCATATGATGCCTAATTTGAAATCTGGCTTGGACCTGCATGTGTAAGGGATAACTTTTGATTCCATTAATCTCTGTCACTCATAGAAACATGTGGGTATTATGTAAAATTAAATGAGGAAAGAAACATTGGCCCATCGACTGATGAGCACTTGGTTAACAAAATGATTATTCTTGGTAGTTGTGGAGGCTAAATTTCTTTAAAGTTCCTAACTTTAAAAGAACTCCCTAACAATGCTACCTCTGGAACCAGGTGTTCAAATATATGAGTCTATACCATGCATCTCTCATTCCCCCACCACAACATTCCCTATGGCTCAAATGCTTTTCAGGGGATTAAAGTTTTCTTATGACACAATGATGCTTCAAGAAATGAAGCCAAACTGACATTGTTTAGGCTTCCAAAAGGGTGAGTTGCCATAGATAAAGCAGATGTACTGACTGACTTTTTTAAAGGGAAATGCAAACATTTCCTTAGCAGGGTTCATAACTGCAGAGAACACTTGAGTAAGAACTGAGGCTTGCTTGATTCAGGGAAATTTCCCATCCTTCTTGTCCTTGACAAAGATACAGACAGAGCACTTTATCAATGCCGTTTCTCCTGTCCAACAAATATTCTTCTGGCATTCTATCTCCAATATAGACATTCTACTAGGAGGTAGTAGCAATTTTACAAAGAACATTCCAGATTATCCTTTTGTGTATCTCACAATCTATTAAGCATAAAAGCACAGTCAATATGCAAATGAAACAGGCTTGGGACTATGGGTCTGTACCTGAGTACTTGGGTGGTAGAAGCATAAGATACTAGATTCAAGATCATAGTGTTAGAGACAAGGTTGGTCCACTTGAGAATCTGATATAAAACAAAGCAAAATTAAAACAAAAGCAACAACAACAACAACAAAACACCCTACAAATAAAGAAATCTTAAAAGTCCTAGATTATCTACAAACATCATTTATGGGAATGTATTTATTTATAAGTATAATGTTTCAGTGACTTATTTTTCTTATGGTTTCTTTCCCATTTTCTGCTTAAATCATTAACTTTCTTTTTTTCTGCATACTTCAACACATTTCTTAGTAATTGCTTTTCAGTGAATGTTCTGTTGTATCTCTCCTCAAGGGAAAACATGCTGTTGTCTATTCATATACTTTTGTCATTTCCTTCAGTTAATTTAGTTGGCTCTGCTACTATTCACTCTCAAGGTGAACTCCCTGCATGCGGAATATTTACTCATTATTAAAAAGTGACATCAGGCAGTGTTCAGATTCTCTAGGTTATAAAATACACAGATACTGTGCTATTGTAATGTAAATTTATTATCTCCTATGGCAAATACATGCTTTCTTTTTCCTCAAAGATTGTAGTCAACATTTTATGTTTATTTGTTAGCTTTGCTTTTTTTTTAAAACAGTACACTAGATCTTTGTTGAAATATTCAAAGACAAAGTTTTTGCATCAAGCTTTGTTTCCAGTTTTCATTTTCCCTAATAACTTCTTTTTTTTTTTTTTTTTTTCCGAGACAGGGTTTCTCTGTGTAGCTTTGCGCCTTCTCCTGGAACTCACTTGGTAGCCCAGGCTGGCCTCGAACTCACAGAGATCTACCTGGCTCTGCCTCTGGAGTGCTGGGATTAAAGGCATGTGCCACCACTGCCCAGCTCCCCTAATAACTTCTAATGACAACACAGGACCCTAATAATTTCTCCTTGAAAATAAAAAAAAAAGAGCAGAGTAGAAATACTTGAAGAATATAAAGGTTAATATTGTGAAATGCATCAAACCAAAGCTGTATATAGTATTATTAGTGTAGAGCTCATTTCAAATGGTAAACAACTCACTAAATTTTGTGGAAACTTATGGACTCCTTAGATAATTGGGAGATGGTATTTGCTTGTTCAGGCATGATAAACTCTTGGTGAATATTGGGAGAGCCAGTGCTCAGACAAGACTACTTGGTTCTTCCTATGTTCAGCAGATACATTGGCAATCAAAATGCTGAGCACAAGCTCGGTGAAAAGAAGATCATGGAAATATGTAGTGGAAGTCACTTTATTCTTACCCTTGTTAAGTATGAGTTCCCTTTAAACATATAAGAAAGTGTCAAACTAAAAAACACTAGCTGCAATGTTGTGTTTATTCGTAAGAGTCTTTAAGAACAATCTCTTCTATCCTGGGAAATGAATAATTAAAGATTAAATAAAATACACAAATTTAAATTTTCTTAAAGCTGAAATATAGTTCAGTGGTAGTGTAGATGCTTCACATGTTTGAGAGATTTTGGGTTCACACCTTAGTGGCAAACTGATGATGATGATGATGATGATTGTGATGATTACAACTTTCTACTCTTTATAACTTCACAGATCTTTGTTGGTAGTAATAATATTTTTAATTTCAAGCTAACATTTTCCTCCTATAAAAAACCAAAATGTTGATATGCAGAAAGACTGACAAATGACTGAATTGGAAATTATTTTATTGTAACCCAGTGAGTTGGTATTTTATTTTTGTTCTATGTCAGAACACAAGTGATTTGCTAAAATTCTACATTTGTTTATAAAATAACTCAACAAAATCATAATTTAAATCACAGTGATATTTTTAAATTACTTGTTTATCAGAAATTTGGCATTAAATGTGCAATTTAGGTTGCTTTTTGTTTACCCAGGCTTTCTGTCTTCTTGCAGGTAAGAAATTGGTTTACAGCCGGGCGTTGGTGGCGCACGCCTTTAATCCCAGCACTCGGGAGGCAGAGGCAGGCGGATCTCTGTGAGTCCGAGGCCAGCCTGGGCTACCGAGTGAACTCCAGGAAAGGCGCAAAGCTACACAGAGAAATCCAGTCTCGAAAAACCGAAAAAAAAAAGAAACCCTCAATCATTGTTACTGTTTACTAGTAAAATTTGCTAAAGCACATATATTTGCTCTTTAGTGATAAGGGTTCAGTGTCTACTAGGGAAACACACTAAGCTACATGCAAGGACAAGATACTGATTTATTAACATATTTGATCTTCTATAAAATGATTCTCACTCTCTTTAAGAAATGATGTAAAGCCTCTGTAGCTGATCATAAACCTGACAGTGGCCTGACTTATCTGACTGTAGACTTGGCTACTTCTATCCATTTTAAGCAGTTTTCAAATTTATGCTGTTGCTTCCTGTGATGAGATTTTCTTCATTCTCTGTTTGTGACTGTTAACCCTATTGTACCCAATGTCTTCACATCTTAGAATTCCTCCACATTCTGCCTCAAATTACTTCCCAAGTCCTATTTGTACTCGTTAAAATTTAGTAGTGACATTTACCATAGCCATTTAACAATAGCCGACCTATGTGCATGACTATTTAATTACAATTGACAGCAAGAACAATTTGATGTTGCATCCATATCAATAAATAGAATACAATCTATGCCTATATATGAATAGTTACTAAATTGCTATTTCAATAATAATTCAATTAAAATTGGGGAGGTAGGCTAGTCAAACCAAAGTTAAAAGTGACCAATTCAGACAAAGTCATTGGTATACAATAACAGTTTAACTCTTCATTTTTCCTTTACTGGTTTATGCAATTTCTAGGCTTTTGAGAAAAATAAAGGTGTCTAAATATTTCATAAAAAAGTTATGACTTAATAATATTTTCTGATAAAGACGCTAATAAATGTATAGAGGTTTTGATTGAAAGTTAAGGGCTTTTTTCAATATTTAGAATTGTGAGTGCTAGAGTATACTTAAGATCAATGAAAACAAGTTCTTAACAAACTCTATAAATATGCACATTAAATATTTGTAGACAAATTTCTAAACAGTCTTATTAAATAAGAAATACAGAACCAAATACAGGGGTAATAGCCAAAGAGATCAGAGAAATAGTGAAGAGCCATGACTAGCCTCAGTTTACCACCTCGCTTGTACAGAGAGCTTCTTCCTGTCTAAACTGTGCTTTTATTGCTTTCCTGTTCTGCCTTCTCATTGGCTTTAAGGCCAGCCACATGACTTCCTTTACACTGCCTGTCTATACAGACCTCCAGGTCTCTATGGTTGGTACTGGGATTAAAGGCTCTGTCACCAAGCTTGGCTGTGTCCTTGACCACAAAGAGACTCTGCCTGCCATGTGATTGGATTAAGGGCCTGGGATACACCTCCTGACTTCTTTTGCTGGCTCGCTGTGACCTCTGATCTCCAGGCAAACTTTATTTATTAACATACAAATAAAATATCACCACATTTCCCCTTTTTATTCTAACAAAAAGAAAAAAAAGGTTATAACTAATATAAGAAAAACTATATACAATAAGTACAATAACTTTATACAATATATACAAGCAATAAATACCTCAACAATGTCTAGTCCATTTGCATTTGAAAAACTCAGAGAAAATATTCCATTATCTATCTTATTTTGGTACGTCCAAAATGTGCCTGATTCACTTTAAATCCTAACTTGTATTACCAACAGAAAACTATCTTATAATGTCTTTGAAATTTATATGCTTTACACCTCTTTAGTGAGTTTCTTTTCTGAAATTCTTAACAAGGAAAACTATAACTATCTAATCTTCAACTAACTATAACTATAACTATAACTGTCTAATCTTCAACTCCCTCAGAGACCCAACAAGGAAATAATATTACCTAGTAAAACAGGAAGTGCAAGTAAGCAGCTTCCAAAAAAAATGTGAATTGACAGAAACAGCCAGCTCCCTGGACAGTTACCTGAGGTTTCTCTGCAATGTTGGGGCATCATCTTCAGCCTATAGGCTTAGTGTATCGGACAGACTCATTTGTGAAATAGGATTTACACAAGGCCTGCAGTTTGACCTCACATTTGGTGAGAATAGTCCATGTACCAGATAAACCTGAATTCCACCAGTATCCTGTCATGATTCAGGATTTTAAATTCTAGAAATTGTTGTTTTAGAATTCAGCTGTCCATTCTTCTTGCCTTTTGGGTGGCTTCATCTTGGCATCCCATTCTTCTCCGCATTCCATTCTTCTCGGCTTGTGGGTGGCTTCATCTCTGTACCACATGCTCCACTGCAATTGTGCTTTGGGTTCCAGGACAGCGGTTACTAATTCTTCTCAGTCTTGAAGAATAATCCTATTACAATTTGACCAGGATTTTAACATTTGCTTTACAAATGGAGAATGTATGCCATAGGATACTATAGCTTCTTTAAACCTCCTCAAATCTAACATTTCAACTGGAGTTCAATTAGTTTATACACACCCTTGATCAGGAAGTTGCTGCATGGGTACTGGATAAATTAAGTTTGATTGTTTGAAACAGGCTGTCTCTCTGTAAACTTATAATCCAATCCTGAAATAATTTCACCCTTAAATTCATCTGTATGAGTTTGAATTTCTCTATAATTCATTTTAACAGGTTTTTCTAAAGCTTTTATCTTGGCACTTAAATCGACCAACTTTAAAAAGTTAAAAATACTAAAATAAGGATAATTAAACATATATGTACAATTGATGTTACATACATCCCATCAACATTAATCTTCTCATGTAATTGTTCCATTTTCAAACTGTCTAACATGTTTGTAGCTGGGGTTTTCCTGGTCCTGACTGGCCCACGGTCAGGACAAATCTCTCTCACCTGCCAGTCCCGCAGCCAAGTAAACACACAGAGACTTATATTACTTATAAACTGTATGGCCGTGACAGGCTTCTTGCTATCTAGTTCTTACATCTTAAATTAACCCATTTCTATTAATCTATAAGTTGCCACATGACTCGTGGCTTACTGGTATCTTAACATCTGCTTCTCATGGCGGGGGCTGGCAGCATCTCCTGCCCCAGCCTTCTTGTTCCTAGAATTCTCCTCTCTCTTTGTCCTGCCCATACTTCCTGCCTGGCTACTCACCAATCAGCACTTTATTTATTAACCAATCAGAGCAACACATTCACAGCATAGAGAACACCCCACAGCACATGATATCAAACAAAGACCAGTTTCCATCCATTGTAAATATATTTCCCATTTTTTAATGTGGGGAAAATTTTTCTCTTTTAAGTAGTTTTAAGTAGATATCTAATATCTTAATTGACTTACCACGTCTGATTAGAACAGTAGAAGTTCAATAGACTTTCAAAACAGCTACCTAGTGTGGTTGCAGTACAAGATAGGAAACCAAAGAGAGAGAGAGAGAGAGAGAGAGAGAGAGAGAGAGAGAGAGAGAGGGAGGGAGAGAGAGAGAGGGAGAGAGAGGGAGGAAAGAAGGAAGGAGGGAAGGAAGGAAGGAAGGAAGGAAGGAAGGAAGGAAGGAAGGAAGGAAGGAAGGAAGGAAGGAAGGAAGAGCCCATAATTTTTCAGTGTCCTCCTTAGTTAAAGGTTTGACAATTACTGCTGGGTCTATTACTGCTAATTGACGAAGTCTCAATTTTCCTTTTAAAATCAAATCAGAGATCTTTTCCACATAAATTTTTAATTTTTTACTCTGCTTATTTGCTGGAAATATAGCTAACTTATGTATTCTTTACATTAAATGTTCTTCTCTCAGCTTTCAATTCAAAACCAGAAGAAATTTGAAGATAAAAAAAAAACAATATGTGCATACTTTCAGTTTCTGGTCTAAGGGTTTGTGGCCTTTCTGTTCCTGACACATGTAAATGTGGATCTCTATACAAAATATCCAGTTCATATCTCAGTTTCTGATCTCATCATTTCTTATACTGTTATACCCTAACATCCTGAACTGAGTATTGATAAAATAAAAAGACAATTAAAATCAAATTAGGATTTAATATAACTTAGTGAGTGTCTGGTTCTGTTGAAATATGATGTCTCAATTTCCAGTTACTTATCACATTTTATTTCTCTATATTTACAGACTTGCATTCCATAAATTCAAGTCTTGTTTTATTGCCTCCAGATTCTTCCTTACTTTTGTAGAATTTTAGGTAGAAATGAATAAAATTGAGGCCAAAACAATCTTAAAAGCAAATAAAATGATATCTATTAATTATTTTTTATTTTTTGTTTTGTTTTTCTAAAACTGGGTTTCTCTGTGTAGCTCTGTCTGTCCTGGAATATGCTCTGTAGACCAGGTTGGCCTTGAGCTCGCAGAGATCTGCCTGATTCTGAGTTTTACTGATTTTTAGATAAATATACATTTATTATTTTTCATTTAATCTCTACCCTTTCTCCTGATTGATGATTCTGTTAAGCCTGAATGCAAGCTGTAGGCATTTTTATAAGTATTAATTATTGCTTCTTTAATAGCATGGTTTGCTTTACACAGTTTCAATACAGACGTAGCTGAGAATATACAGTATGTTATAGGAAGTTTAGTTGAACTACACTAGTAAGAGTTAACAAAAACTGCTAATGTATGTAAAGATGAAAATGTATACAAGGAAAAACAGGAAGATTGCACATAATTAGACAGTCCAGGGTTGATTTCCTTCCTGTACCAAACAATCTAGATGATTTCTAAAATCTCCACAGCAAATGTGAACAAATTATGAGGCAGGAAAAAACATAAGAAATAATTAGTCAAACACATCTGCTGGTGTATTGCAACACAAAGTACCTTAAAGAAGTTCAGAGTGACTGTAGACTAGACACAATATTAAGGCTAGCAGAAAATCTGAGATGGCTGGGAAAAGGTGGTAGATTTCACATGAATAATTGATCAGAATATGACGTACTTAACTTTAAGTACAGATATGAAACAATACAGAAGAACACATACCACTACATTAACTGAGAATAGATCGCATTGAGCAGCAATTTTTACTAATTAAGTAATACGCTATTCTAGATGGGCACTATTTATTTCTAAATTTCATGAAACATCTGGTGGGTTAACATAGTAATTCATGTCACCATCTTAGAAGGATGATCTTGGAAACAGAGAAATAATAAATAGCTTCTGTTATTGCTTGAATATAAAATGCCCTCTCAGGTTCCCGCATTTAAATACCACCACCTTTGCTCTAGCTGTTAATTTCAGAGTTTTTGGATTCCTTACAAGTTGGAATTTAATTGTAGGAAGAAAATAACAAAATGTGGGACACTGAGGATACTAACTATGATCTGCTTCTAGTTCAATTTCACTGCTTCTTGATTGTAGATATGATGTAACCAAAAACAAGCCAATCATGCCTTGATTCAATACCTTGATGGATACTGTATCTCCATAAACCATGAGCCAAAATAAATCTTTCTTTAACTAAAGAAACATGTTTAGGCAATGTACTCTGTTACATAAAAGACAAAGGGACAAATAGAGCAAGCATTGCCTTTAAATCAAATAGAAATATATGCAACATCTTTCACTTATAAAATATATTTCCAGGGAAGAAAAACTAAATTATATCATCAATCAAAAGGAACAAGTTATAGGAAATGTAAGAGTTTGGAGAAAGATAGCAACTTGATATAATTACTACATATTTATGGAAGCTAATGAAATAAATTCTCTTATATAATGTTATTTTATGCAGGGTTATAATAGACAAAATGTTCATGGGTTATTTTTGAAGTGGTTCCAATAGAAGAGCAAGCATTACAATTTAATTTTCATATCTATAAAGTCTTTTTTTATTATTAAGAAATTTTCTATTCACTTTATATACATACCCAGATCTCTCCCTCTCATCAATCCTCCCACCCCCCAGCCTTCCTGCCCAACCCACCCCCCATTCCCATCTCCTCTAAGGCAAGGCCTCCCATGGGGAGTCAGCACAACCTGGTACATTCATTTGAGACTGGTCCAAGACCTTCCCCTGGACCAAGGCTACACAAGGTTTCCCACCATAGGCACTGGGCTCCAAAAAGCCTGCTCATGCACCAGGGATGGATCCAAAAGTATTAAAATATGTTATTTAATATTTATTCATTTTTTATTTTATTTCATGTGTTTGGAAATTTTGCTAGAATACTGGTCTCTGTATCATGTGAGTGCCTGGCACTCATGGACAGAAAATGGCACTGGATTCCCTGGATCTGGAGGTATAGATGGTTGTCCACAACCAGTGAAACTTCAACTCTGAGCCATCTCTTTGACTTCTAGATATCTAATTTTTTTTGTGAAGAACTTGAGTTTTAATGTCTATGTAGGGAGAATACAGTCTTTACATTTCAGTTTATACTTCAGTCACCACAACAGTTATTCCAGGACAGAGATTATTTGACCCAAGCTACCATCATCAGAGAGGATGGATCCTCAATTGAGAAAATGCCTCCGCAAGATCTGGCTATAGGAATGTCTGAAGGGCAGTTTTTGAATTAGTGCTTGATGAGTGAGGTACAGCCCATTGTGGATGGTGCAGCTCCTGGTCTGGTGGTCCTGGGATTTATAAGAAAGCAGGGTGAGCAAGCCACAAGGAACAAGTCAGCAACACTCTTCTATGGTCTCTCTATCAGTCCCTGCCTTCAGGTTCCTGCCATGTTTGAGTTCCTGTAGTGAATTCCTTCAAAGATGAATTCACAGACCATTTGTGTTTGTAGAAACACAAACCAAATAAACCCTTTCCTCCCCAAAATGTTTTTGATCATGGTGTTCCATTGTTGTAATAGTAACCCTAACTAAGATATGGTTTAAACATTAATTTCAACTAACTGATGTTCATTTTTCATACTAAGATTTGAACTGATGATCATGGAACATTATGTGATAACAAGTTAGGGGCTCCTGAATTTTAGGAGACTAAAGAGAGATGTTCTTATGCCTATAGTATACGTTCAGGATTTTTACTTGATTTTCTTCATTTACTTTTTTCTGTGTGTTGTGTACACATTCGTGTGTGTGTGTGTGTGTGTGTGTGTGTGTGTGTGTGTGATTGTGTGTGTGTGTGTAGGTGAGTATTTGTGTGATGGTGTGGACGCATGCTACTTCGTTGAGGCCAGAAGATAACCTCCTTAGGCACCATCTATCTTTTGTTACAAGATCTTTAACTGACCTTAGAATTACTCTGTCTTCTCTACAGCACTGACATTATAAGTGTATGCCACCACACCATACTTCTTAGGTGGGTGCTTCAGATCAAATCACTTTACTGACTAAGCCATCTTTATAGCCACAGAACTCCTACTTTGCAAAACATAACTCACTCATCCAAGATCCTCAATCTAAAAACTATCATTCAAAATTCTTATTTATGTAGAAACATTAAATATTTTTAAAAAATACCATGTGGTCTTATTTTATTCTCTGATGAATTTTGCTATCGCTGTTCACAAACAAGCATGTACACAATGAAATTGTGCATTTTGAAGAAATAATAAATTGTCACCCACAGAATGTGTTCTTCTCATCAAATTGGTCTCACACAATAGGAACACATTTTATGTTAGATATGCAGTGTTCCTTTGTACTCACAGTATCATCACTCAGTGTGGGAATTATTAGAGTGAACATTTGTGTTGTTATCCTGGGATACAATTTAACAGATTGCTATAAAACTTCATCTCTTCTGTAAGCTCCAATGTCTGTATGGCCCTGATAATATTGAAACTGCAGTCGGTATTCAAGTTAACATTAGGAAATGAATATATATTTATTGGAGCCCTAGCTTCTTTGTCTCCCCCCAAAACCACAGCTTTAGAACAGTTCATAGAATATGTCAAAGGCTATTAGTGAACACCTGACAAAGTCCTTTAGATGGCCTTGTTTACGGAACATTTGCATAAGAGGACAATTCTTTTCAATTATGACATTTTTTCACAAGCTCTTATTACCAAACCTTGGCATTTTACTGGAGGTACATGTATGTAAGGAATTATATCATTTTATGCTATATTTTTATATTATTATAAACAGGAAATAATTATTAAGTAATTAGGTTTTTTTTTTTTTTACCCCTTTGCTTATTTTGGACATGAGTTTATTTTGTGCAGTAGTTTTGGACTTATCTCTAATTCATGGTAGAGGTCATTCAAGCTGAGAGACCTTATATAAAATAGGAGTACCTATTTCCTTAAATAAGATTCTGATTAATTTCACTGGAAAGCCATACATAGATCACTGTATGATTTGGTGGTATATGTATTAGTTTGTTTGTTAGTTTGTTTTTGCAAGCAAAGCAACTAGGGGCTTACCTTGCTCACAAAAGTATGCCCTTAAAAATCTTATCTAGAACATCTCACTAGAAGAATGCTTCCTCCACACAACCTTGATATTCTAATGACAAAGAAGATTATAGTATCTGGTTCCTTATGCAGCACTTTTTGAACCAAATAATAGAAACATTATCTGACCATAGTCAATCAAAGTGCACTTCAGAGTTTTTCAGAGGTGTTAGAAGGTATAAAGTGATTATTTCTGATGGAAATTATGGGAAGAAAAAGGCCTCATCTATCTGTGTGGCATGAGAAATGCTGAAATGAGAGAGGAGCTGCTTGGAGATGGGAGAAGATCTGAACTAGAGATACCATTGACTGTCTTGAAGAAGATGTTTATATTGTCCACTGAGGTCAGAATCACAAATGCCTTTTTTGCAATTGGATTTCCAATACTGATAATAGTTCTCACACTCGCTCTTCCTTAGCTAAAATTAGGCTTCTTCACTTTCAAACTCAATATCAGTGCTAAAAATAAAGGTTTAACACTGATCAAACGCTACAGAGAAGTAGAATTTAATGATCATGCAGCTGCCCTTTGCCCTGACCCTCACAGCTGTGTTGTTCTGATGTTACACTGATATTGCACACAGCAGAGGTCATCCTAAATAACATCATGTTCTCACACCTAAATATAGTTTCCTTGTTTCTTACAAGTGGAAAAAACAACTACTCTAGGGGTGTTAGTTTTTGTGATTGCTTTGAGACTTGATAGATAGATATCTGGTATATGGAATTCTGAAAATACGAAGAGGAGAATAAAAAATTAGACACTAGGAAAGGTACTCTTAAAGTTTTGAGTCCTAGCTTTAGAGTAACAATACAATACTATAATACAAAAACAAATAAGCAACAATCAAAAATAATATAATCACAGTAAGTTGTAAATACACATATATAAAAGTAAACATTAAAAAAAATAGGCTGGTGGCTCAGTGCTTACAGTACTTTCCACTCTTTCACAGAATCCAAGTTCAGTTCCCAACACCCATGCTCCAGAACCCCAGCTCCAGGTTATCTGGTATTTTCTTCGGGCCTCTGCCAGCACTGGCACACATGTGGCTCATACACATACACACAAATAAAGATAAATCTTTGAAAAAGTAGAAAAATAAAATGCTCATAAAGATCCATAATGTAGATTCTCATTAGTGGTTTAAAAATATAAAAGTTAATAATAAAAGGAAAAAATATAAGAATCATTGTAAATCTAAGTATCCAGGCATAAAAACTCCCCATGCATATAGCCTGTTCTTTGATCCTGAGGAGGTGTTTAATCTGTAGAGTATGAATTTCCAGGATTTCATCCAGATATTATTGTTTCTAGGAAACCAAGGTAAAAACTACATCAGGGTATTTCATTGTAAAAATACAAACCTGTGCATACAATATACAAATTAATGAAGAGGTTTCACAAATAACTTAAAATTAAACTACCATAGTATATGACTAAGTTATATCACTCCCAGATTTACAATCATAAAATTAGAAGACTGATCATTGAATTATTTTCATATATATGTTTACTGGAGTACTATTTACAGTAGCTAAATTGCAGACTCACTCTAGGTGTTAAACAGAGGAATAAAGACAATATAGGACATATACAAAGAGAATTTTATTTAAGAAAAATAAAATCATGACATTTGCAGGAAATGAAAAGAATTGGAAATCATCCTACTATGGAATCCAGACTCAGAAAGACAATTATCCGTGCTTCCTCTCACATATATAGCCTAGATACACATTTGTATGTAAGGAATAGAGAGTTGTCTCAAGTTTAAGAGCATTGCCAATCTTCTGAATGACTCAGTTTCGTTGTGAGCAGCCATGTTGGGCAACTTATGCTGAACTGCAAGTCTAGTTCTAGAAGACCTGATGACTTCTGGCCTCCAAGGGTAGCAGCACATGTGACATACATTTACATAGATGCACACATACACATAAGTAAAAAAAAAAAATGTTTATTTTTTAATCGTGCACTCCTGTGTGTGTCTCTCTCCCTCCCCTCTCCCCCTCCCCTTCCTCTCTCTCTCTCTCTCTCTCTCTCTCTCTCTCTCTCTCTCCTGT
>CABHPP010147288.1:10586-23220 GCA_902168425.1 Peromyscus attwateri
CTGAGAAAGGTCTAGGGTCTGAGGCTGGCATGACTCTGGGTCAGCAGTTATGAGAGGTGAGGGTACTCAGGCATACTACTACTCATGGCGTGTATGAAAAACTGGGGGCACATTCCAGGACACTTATTTCCAGAATGGCTTATGAAATCTCAGTAAATGGGCGGGGAAGGGGGAGACACACAAAAGGAGCATGGTTTCACCTTTAAAAAAAAAATTTACTTTGTAAAATACTGTAATGATGGAGTAAAGCTGGTCACCAGGAGGGGATTGCCTCTTCTGGCTTTAACGAGAGCTGGCTGTGAATAGTGTCACCCTTCAGGCTTCTTCAAAACTCAAGGTGAACGGATCCCCCTTTAAATTTGTAGTTACTGTTGCTTTGTTTTGTTGGTGCTAGAGGTAGAACCCAGGGTCTTACTTATACTAGGCAAGAGAGCTCTACCACCGAGCTGGTCTCCAGCCCTTTGTTTGGTTTTTCTAATTAATAGTATTCCTGGTGTCGGAGACAGTTAACACGTGTGGTTTTAAGGCCATGTTCTCTGCAGGTCCTTGGTGTAAACAGATGTTAGGCACCAGTAATAAGGACTCGGGGAAAAGCTGGCTGTATAATGTGGATATAAAATAGACATCAGGGCTAAGCATTCGAGTTAAGCATTGGATTATGAATTGGTTTTGAATCAACCACTTAGTGAGACCCGCTTTCCCTCTTTGACAAAGGAAAAGCCTTCTTTCCTTTTCCTTATCCTCTTCCTCCCTTCTAACATTCACATTTTAGCTATGAAGGTACTTCCTTGGACCTCTCCTTGTTTTTAGGTGCCTTCTACAGTATCACATCCAAAGCCTCAAGCTGCTGCTGGGGCTGGCTGGCTCTTCCCTCTGCCAGGGGCTAGCTTTACCTTGTGCCATTGGAGAGGGGCTCAGGTTTGTCTCTGAATGCCCCTGCTAATGTGTTGTAAATATCTCTCTCCACAGACAAAGAAATATGCCGACGTGATCATTCCTAGAGGTGCAGACAATCTTGGTGAGTACCAGTGGGGTGTCCTCCTGTGGGCAATTCCTTCTTCTCACATCAGTCATAACTTGGGCACAGTGTGACCGACCATACAGGGTCTTGTAGTCTGTGATAGTCAGAAAGGTATTTCTGTCTACAGATCCTTGGTCATATGTATATCCATGTGTGGGGACAGACATAATCAGGGAATCTCCAGCAGAAATAAAGGGCTGCTGACTCCCTTCAGCGGCCTCTCCAGTAGGGACACATGCTTGGACACCTGGTTTCTAAGACCACCTTTCAGTGTAGTTTCTTCCTAATCTGATTTAGCATGATGTGCCATCACACCAGGGTTGCCCTTCTGAAAAAGGAGTCGATGGCTCCATTAGTGTGTCCTTCAATGTTTGAGACCTCTAGGAAGCAATGGCTGCCCACAGCCTTGAACTCAGTGTAGGTGAGTTCATCTGTTGCATAGGACTGGACCTCGTCCTTTCATTCTCTTTTATTTCATTTTCCTCCATTTAAAAAGTGTGTTCATCACAGCAGCAAACATTTCACTCTTTGTTTTAAGGAAGCACGGCATTCTCACTCATAGCCAAGGTCAGGGAGTGCACGGTTGAGCTGCTTTCAGCCTGTGTAGGTTTTTACCACACTGCCGTGGTTAGGAGCAGAGGCCCACTGTTTGGTGGTGGCCATCAGCTTACACAGTCTCTGTAAATCACACCAGGAAGTATGCCTTTGTTGTTTGGGGCTGGGAGGGTGGCTCAGTGGGTAAGAGCACTTGCTCAAGCATGAGAGCCCAAGTTTGGATCTTAGCACCCATGTTTTTAAAAAAAAAATTGAGAGCGAGGCATGGTGATGCACACCTTTAAACCCAGGAGGCAAAGGCAGGTGGATCTCCAAGTTCAAAGCTAGCCTGGTCTGAACTGGTGAGCTCCAGACTAGTCAGGGCTACACGGTGAGACCCAAATCTCAAAATCCTTCCATGGCTGGGTCTGTGTCTGTAACCCTAGTACCGTGTGGACTGGAAACAGAATTGCTGGAGCTTGTCTGCCAGTCTGGCTGTCTCCAGGGTCAGTGAGAGACTCTGTCTCAAGGGGATAAGGTGGAGAACAGTGGAAAGGGACACACCTGACATCTTCCTTTAGCCTCCCTATACACTCACATGCATTTACCCCTCCCCACCGCACGCACGCACGCACGCACGCACGCACGCACTCACTCAGTGGCACACGTTTCCTGGTGCATTAGCACTGGTCACTTGGCTGAGGTATGAAGTTTGTTTCTGATGCTAATGCAGCTCACCCTTCTGTGGGAAGATGGCTTTCTGTATTGTGGCCCTGTTTGGGACGGAAGTTGGTAGATGCTTAGTAAAAGGGACATCGAGATGATCGGTGGTGTTAAAACCATCTCTAGTCTATCCACACAATTTTTGGGTTGCTTGCTTTATGCAGTGGGGACTCTAATTAGCAGGATGTCCATTCATGGGGTCTCACTTCCTATCTTTTTAGAACACTTTACAAAGCAGGTCCTGTGAGCCCAGCTGGAGGCTCTGGAAGTCAGGGCCATGTTCCTGGAAGTCTTTGCCTCTGGTTCCCGTGTGCCCTTCTGTGCACACAGACCATGTTGTCACAGCCCTGCACACGTGCCCTTGCCCTCCCCACTCTCTCACACTATTGCTCTCTGTCCCACAGTGGCCATCAACCTCATCGTGCAGCACATCCAGGACATCCTCAATGGAGGGCTCTCCAAGCGGCAGACCAACGGCTATATCAATGGCTACACCCCTTCCCGCAAGAGGCAGGCTTCAGAATCCAGCAGCCGGCCACATTGACCCCGTGCCCTGACTCCAAATCCCAGCCCCCAGCTCCAAGACACAGGAGGGTCGCGAGGCTTTGGTCATCTGTACATACGCCTCCTATGAAATTACTGTATTTAAGAAAACACCACGGAGATGAATTGCCTTGATTTTCTTTTTTTCCTTTTTTTTGTACTTTGGAACAGCAAATCAAACAGAACTTGACCCTGAGCTTAAGTGACAAACTGTGCCAACTACTACTGGTGATGCCTAATTATGAATCCAACGTGTAACCAGTTATAAATACACACGTACATACATACATATATATATAGATATATATAAAGGATCTATTTTTGTGTAAATGTACAAATACTGTAAAGCTGTTTGCCATAAGTATTCTGCAGGAACCTGTGCGTGGGTGTTGGGCCTGGAGCCCCACTCAGCAGGGCTCTGTGCTCTGGGCATCTGGGAAGCAGCCGGGAGTGGGTGGTTGATTGGTTGATGTCCCTCGCTCTCAGCACCATGGTCCTCGGTAGGGATGGGACTCAACTCTCAAGGCCCCCCCGACAGATGCCCCCTCCTTGAAACTGGAGCTCAAGAGAGATAGATACTTTTGTCTTTTTTTTTTTATTTTTATTTTTTTTTTTGAGTTGAAATTAAATGTGATCTCAGCTCAAACTCAATCTCAGGGAAGAGACCCACTGAGGAAGATCAGTCTGTCTGAGTTTCTTCTTGCCTCACTCTGGCTCTGGCTGCCTGGGTGACTCCATGACTCCTTCCTTCCTCATATGTCTGTGTTCCTGGTGGAGATTTTATAGGGTCTCATCCTGCAGGATAGGAGAGAGAAGGAGGGAGGGGTAGGACTGTGACCCTTGGCATGTTTAAGGAGAAACTGCCTCCCAAGTCTCTGGTCGCGTTGCCTGGACATATTATTGGATATGGAGTGGCTCATTGCAGCCTGGACTTTGGTTAAGGACATCTGGTATTGACCACTGACAGTCGTTCACAGGATGCCCCCAGGAGTTCCACCCAGGGAGCTGACAATAGCGTTTGTCCCTTCCGAGCTGGGGCTGTACAGTGAGATAAGGACACCTGAGATTCTCTTGAGCAGTAGCATCAGGATGATTTCCTGAATTACACTGTCACCATGTTAATATGGTGGCTGCCGGACAGGAAGGGGCTAGGAGACGGGAAGTATTTCTTAGAAGGTATTAAGGGAGAGTATTTAAATCATGGGTACCTAAGCTGGGGTTTTATATTAGAGATGCCCGAGGTAGAGATTTTCAGCTTTCCCGAATACTTCCTCTTGGTAGGAACTCCTGCCTAAAGGAAGTTGACTGACATGCTGTGAAGAAAGCTGGAGGAAATGGGGACCAAACAAGAAGGGATAGGTGTGAGGTAGAGACCTCAGTCTCTGCCTAACTATAGAAGAGCCAAGGACTGTCTTGGTGGTGGTCACCATCCTGCACTTTGTGGGTCCCATGCGTAGTCACTCCACATGGACACTGGAGAGCCTTCTCCCTCGGTGGCTCTCAGAGCCCACTGAGGTTCTTACTCCGTTATTATCCAGCCAAGCTGAGGTTCCCTCACTGGTTCAGCACCGTCCAGTTCCCCAATCAGGATTCAAATTTGCCTCCAACTCCGTTTTTTTTTTCTATTTAAAAGACACGAACCTAGTCCTCGGTAGAGCTCTGCCACTTCCCTGAGGCATCCGGAGACCATGGTGCAGGCTCTGCAGCATGTTCCCACGATGGTAACTGCTGCTGGAGCAGAGCGCGTTCAGCTCCGGTACCTGTGGGGAAGGCACACACTCACCAAGACAGATATACCCTAGAGTGTCCAGGGGACAGTCTGTAGCACATCCACTTCACACGTTCATGTAATTCTGAGACAAAAGGTAGGTTAGGACCTGGCCTGGGATCCCAAGGACAAGGGCCCTGGCCTTGCTGGGGTTCCATGTGCTCATGGGAAACCCATTCCTGTCTGCAAGAGCCTCGGCCTCTCAGTGGGTAGCGTGCTCAACTTTACTTGAAGCTCCCAGGTGCCAAACCACTTAGTGCCTTGGCTGTCTATCCCCACTGCCGTGGCAAATGGATTCTTCTCATCTCTGAGCCTTTACTTAGCTGCTTCCTCATCTACCTTGGTGTTGGGACCAAGCAAGCCTCCAGGACCTCTGAGCAGTCCGTTCCTAGCTTGTACACAGCTTTAGGACTACCTTATCCCTACCTCCTGGGGAAATTGTAAGCACGTCTGGCTTGGCTAGAAGCAGTGTTTGCTGGGTGCAGGGAAGGGCTGGAGGCTCTGCCGCTCTGAGGTTGCCCAGCTTTTGGCCAATTGTGCATTTGAACTTGAACTTTGTATAGGAAACGCTGTGGTCTGAGTCTTGAGGTTCTGGATCTCCAATCCCATTGGAGAGTTGGAGGTAAATTTATTAGGAAACCATGACATTTGTCATCTGGGGACTTTTAGCTGTTCAGAGAGGAAGCACAGCTGAACGGCGCTGTATCACATTAATCACGGGTGCACACATCCCTCGGCTTCAGAGCCACCCAATGGTGCTTGCCTCCCCCGCCCTGCTCACATACTGTCTGTGGCCCAAGTGTTAAGGACAAACTTCTAAGCCTTGTGTCACAGGAAGGCCTAGCCTCACACTTCATCTTGCTAATGCAACTTCTGCTGGCCTGTGACTTCTCTTTGGGGAACCCGAGGCCCAGCCTCACTTGTCATCACACTAACTAACGCCTGCTGGCCTGTGATTTTGGATCTCCAGAGGCTGGTGTGAAAAAAGATGGGAATCTGATAAAAGAGTGGGTAGAGCAGGCCCTGGGGAAGGGGGTCGATTCAGGCCTTGAGGGGAGAAGGGTGTCCAAGTCACCTGTCTCAGAACTAATATTTATGACGGTGGCTGCTCAGATCGTGGGGAAGTTGCCTCCAGCTTGCTCTATCCAGGGTGGGTTGTCTGTGTCTTGGGGGGCAACTGGGTCAGGTGTGGCCCCGAGTAGCTGAAAGCAGAGAGACGTCCACATTGACTGCAAGCCTCTTGTGGGAAAATGTCTTTCGCTGCCTGTGGAACCCGTGTTCATGTCCAAGAATCTCCAAAGAATGGGCAGCTTTGGGTGAGACTAGGGTCAGTCGTGGGTACATACAGGCTGGTGCTTCTGGGAAGGACCAGCTGGCCTTCTCTGCCACCTTTGCCGTTCATGCTTCCCACCAGGCAGATTGCTGACTCCTCTGTGTCAGACAGAACCAGGAAGAGAGCGGGTTGGGAAAGGCACGAGTGGATGGATGCATCTGGTGTGCACAAGTCCCCTTTAAGATTCTGGCTCTGGGCCTGCTCTGCTCTCATGGTGCCAGGCACAGGTGACGTGTTCTAGCAGCTTCCTGTTGCTCTCAGGCAGTGCGTTCCCACCCAGGCCTACCTCGGGAGCAGCGAGGGTGAGTGGCTAGGTAGAGACCTAGACTGTTCTTTCCCTAGGAGATGCCGTCTCTTCCCTTTGCTTTTGACTGCCCTACCTTGGTTAGTGCTATATAATGACCACATCCTATGTACTTTGCTGTAAATAAAGACGAACAAAAACTACCCAACTCCTGGCTTACTTTGCTTTGTGGTGTCTGGTGAGAAGCAGCCTGCCAGAGCCTGCTGTGACAATTCAGTGGTGGCGGGAGGGCTTGCGTTTCTGGAGGAAGTGTGCTTGCCTAGCCTGCTGTGTTTAGGCCCTCTGGTCCTGGGATGTGTGTGGAGCAGACTCCAGGCCCTAGCTGAGCTCCGGTTCTCCTAATATTACTTGCCTTGCACTTCCTATCACGTGAACCACCGGGCCATGGCTTCCAGGAGACCATGATTCTTGGAATACCGGCTCTGTTATCATTTATGTGGCCTCTGCCTCTATTGCCTTCCCAGACCAGTTGCCTACACACTTCTCTGTATTAAAAATGAAAACGAAACCTAAATGGAGTAAACTGAGGGGTGTGTAGTGGAAGAAAGTTTGCATTCATTATAACTCACGCTGAAATGAATGAAGGTGCATGTATATTTATTTTCTAAAAGATACATGTGCATTAGTGTTTGCATGTATATAGGTATACTATATGCATGCAGTGCCCAAGGAGGCCAGAAGTGAGTGTTGGATCTGGAACTGAATTACAGATGGTTGTGAGCCACCATGTGGGTGCTGGTATGCAACCTTGGATCCTCTGAAAAAGCAGTGAGTGCTCTTAACTGCTGAGCCATCTCTCCAGCCTTTCTATTCTTGTTGGTGGTGCTGGTTTTTCAGACAAGGGTCTTTTTCTTTTTTTGTTTTTTGTTTTTGTTGAGACAGGTTTTCTCTGTGTAGCTTTGGAGCCTTTCTTGGAACTCACTCTGTAGCCCAGGCTGGCCTCATCTCTGCCTCCCAAGTGCTGGGACTAAAGGTGTGAACCATCACCACCCCGACAAGGATCTTCTATATAGCCCCAGCTGGCCTGGAACTCAACATGTTGACCAGGCTGGCCTCTGAGCCCAAAGAGGTCCACCTGCCCCATCCTCATGAGCGCTGGGATTAAAGACGTGTGCCGTCACACTCAACTTATTCTTGTTTTTAAAAGAACTACATCATGTACCACCAGGGGTTTCACAGAATTGGCTTGTGCCCTTTGCAGCTCTTGAGAGTCCCGATTTAGTTTCCCTCCGTCTGCTGATCCCATCTTTCCACCGACCAGGCCATCCCATACAGGAGGTGGCAGATCTCTCAACAGGAGCCTCTCTCCGAAGCATCCCCTCCTCCCCTAGTGGGCAGTGATGCTGTTTTAAATTCTTTTTATGTGTATGGGTGTTTTGCCTCCATGTATATCTGTGTAACAATTGTGTGCCTGGTGCCCTCGAGGGAATCAGATCCCTTGGAACTGGAGTCACAGGTGGTTGTGAGCCTCTCAGCAGCCAGTGTTCTTAACTGTTGAGCCATCTCTAGCCACAAACTAACGCAGCTTTAATGAAGCCATCGATGGAGTAGGTTTGCAGAAAACTGTTAACACCTGCTTGAAACTGTTAAATACAAGGAGTAGAGAAAGGGTCTTGGAACATGACAATGTCAGCTTCAAGAGACTGGACTTAGGTGGATTCCTTCATATGGTGCTGGGGATGTTTAGATACTTTACAGATAATTTTAAAGGTTAGGTGTGGTAGCACATGTCTGACCTCCAACGCTGGAGAAGCTGAGACAGGAGGATGACAAGCTGGAAGTCATCCTGGCTCACATACTAAGAACCTACCTGTCTCAAAAATACTCCCTGCCCCTCAAAAAAGAATGAGGGCATTTTCTGTGCTGGGGATGTAGCTTGGTACTAGAGCACCTGCTTGGCATAAGCAAGAGGTCTGGGTTCAGTTCCCAGCACTGCAAACCTAAACAACACCATGCTAGATCCTAATCTGTTCCTGTGTGTATGCTTATTACACACACTTTAGTAAACCATGAGCTAAAATAAAATAGCTGTGTGAACCCATTTGATACAGGACTAAGCCCTGGCATATACATCCCAGGACTAGATAGCAATCAGAACATAAAACTGCTTTCTATATAAACTAGTCACATCACCACATCCACACTGGCCATTGTCTTTCTCGTGAGGAGCTGTTTGGACCTGGTGGTACCAATGACTTGTTGCCCAGAAGGAAGCTGGCAAGGGGTTCAGTGTGTGAGTGCTGACTGTCCTGGCCAGGGCAAACCAGCATGTCCGCACAGCTCACCTGCCCAGGATGCTCATCGCCCTCCTGGATATTCACGGGAGTCCTCCAGAGACTGCTTTCTCGGCAGGATCCAGCCTCTGCTGTAAGGTCATATTTGACTTGTCTGGTGTTTGTCATGTATTCACTGTCCTTAAAAAAACAAAACCAACCAACCAACCAACCAATCAACCAACCAACCAACCAACCAACCAATCAACCAACCAACCAAAAAACCAGACCTGTGAAGTATGCTAGGAATGTGCTTGTGTTTCTGGATTATTGGGAAACTGAATTCAGCTGCTAGGAACAGCTAACCTAAACGGTGGCAAGCCTGGTGTGTGTCTGCCATCTAGTGGGATGATCCAGGTGGCAGCAGGAGGGGGTGGCTTTGGCTGTTGGACTGTCTCATTTGATTGCCTGTAGGTATCTAAGACATATATACCCAAGTGCCCCTAAAAGTATTAACTACTAATATGACTTCCCCCCCCCCTCTCTTTTTGGAAAATATATAAAGCTCCACTAGAGCACATAGAAGCTAACTCTCTTAATGTCTCCATGGCTACAATCCTGTGTGGATGGAGATGGGGGAGGGAGTGTGGATGTATGTGTGCATGGGTGTGTAGGAATGAGTGTATGTGTGTGTGTGTGTAGGCCAGAAGTTGTCAAGCGTCTTTTTCAATTACTCTCCCCCTTTTATTATTATTATTATATTATTATTATTATTATTATTATTATTATTATTACTATTATTATTAGATAGTGTCTCACTATGTAGACCAGGCTGATTTCAAACTCACAGAGCTCTGCCTCCTATCTTCTGAGTACTGGAATTAAAGGTGTGTGTGCATCACCACCTCCGGCCTCCACCTTATTTTCTTTGAGACAGGGTCTCTCACTGGGCATGGCTCTCACTCATTGGGCTAGGCTGGCCAGTGAGCTCCAGGGAATCCTCCTGTCCCTGCATGCCCCTGCCCACATGAATTGAGGTTACAGATGTGTGCTGCAGCACCTAGTGGATTCTGGGACCCTGAACTCAGGTCCTCATGCATGTATGGTCGTCTTCCCAGACCCAAGGCTACAACTGTTTCTAGTATAGTAGTTTTACAAGCTGCTATTAGAACCAGCTGTGTGTGTGTGTGTGTGTGTGTGTGTGTGTGTGTGTGTGTGTGATTATTTTTTATCAACATCACTGGGATACATTTCTGAGAACTCCGATTCTGTAGACCTAGGAAGAGGATCATTGATAATAAGTTGTTTGGGTGAGTTGGATCAGCTCTGCAGGATGGGTTGGAACGCCAGGACCTTGTATATTTAGCCACATGGACCCTTACAGGCCACAGTGTTCCTAACACCAGTAATGCCGTTTCTCCCGGACATATCCCATGCATTACATTGGGCTCCCCTTGCCCAGATGGAGACCGGAAAGGTAAAAATCACTGCAATCCAAGGAACAGAGAAGGAAACACTGGAGCCCTTTCATTCTTGCAGTTCAGAACAGACAGTGGGGAGATGCCATTGGCCACACAGAAGGCACCCCATCCCAGCTCTGCCTGGAACAGCACCTTGAGAGCAGGGAGCATGTCTGCTTCACTGAGCATCCAACACGGCCCAGCACAGTTCTCACTCCAGAGCACTCGGAGACCAATCGGAACAGGCACTAAATGGAAGCACTGTGGTTGCCTTCCATGACTGAATCATGGAGCCTGCCTCTGGCCGTAACTTCCCCCCGGGCTTTGGGACTGTATGGACTGCTGGTGGGTCACCCGCTCCCCCAGTCCTCTTTGAGAACTGAGAATGTGGTCGCCACCTTTCTCGATTTAGTGGCTTAGTAGAGTGCATGAGATGACGCGGCGTGAGTTAGGTGAATGAGGAATAATAAATGTATAATGCTCCCAGGGCTTGCTGTTCAGTTCACTGCAATATGCAGCTAGCCTCGGTGGTATTGAAAGTGGATTGAGTTCTGCTCAGTCCAAAAAATAGTACTCAGTTTCTTCCCCTGTTGCTGTGATAAAAAATTCCCTAGGAAAAGAAACGTACAGGAAACAAGGCTTTACTTTAGCTCACCATCCAAGGGCAAAGTTGTGGGGAAGTTGGAGTGTATAGAGGCATCCACAATCAGGAAGATGAGGGCGACAGATGCAGGCTACTGTTCAAACCTCTTTCTCTACTGACGCAGTCCAGGATGTAAGCCAAGGAATTGCGCCACCCGCAGTGGGGGCTTCCCGCTCCAGTTAACATAGTCCAGCTAATCCCCCGCAGGCATGCCCGGAGGTCCAGGTATTGTTAGAGTCTGTGATGATTGGCACTAACCCTCACCATCAGGTCAATTGTGAGATGGCAGTGAGGTGGCAGGCGATGTCTGTGAACCAGCAAGCTGCAGGAGGACTAATTATTTCTCTACTTCATGTCAGTTTGTCACCAGACCTGATGTCTTAGTAGGGTTGGCTGGGTTGAGCTGCATACAGCAGAAAACGAAGTACCATAGACACCCTGAATTAAGTAAAGCTGCTTGCTTTCTTCTAAAGCAGTGGTTCTTGACCTTCCTGAAGCTGCGACCCTTTAATACAGTTCCTAACCAAAAAATTATTTTCATTCCTACCTTATAACTGTAATTTTGCTACTGTTATGAATCATAATTAATATAAATGTCTGATATGCAGGGTATCTGATATGTGACCCCTGTGAAAGGGTCATCTGACTCCAAAGGGGTCATGACCCACAGGTTGAGAACAGCTGTCCTGAAGGCCGGGTTGAGGTCCAGTGCTAACAATGATGTATCATCAGAGACTCCGGCTCCACGGTTTCCATCAGCAGCACTTATTTTTCATTTTCAAAATCATTTCACAGTCCAAAGAGGCTGCTGGGGCTACAGTCAACAAACCTTCGTTCCATATAGAAGGGGATGTGAGGAAGGGCCAGGCTTAGTCCAGTTTGGAAAGGCTTTCCAGAATGACCCCTCTGTTTACATTCCCTTGGCCTTCAGAACTCAGAATGCACCTGTCTCGTAGGGAAACAGGGAAATGTGGTCTTTTCAGGCAACCACATCTCTTCTCTGAAAAAAATCAGAACCGTACAGAGATGCAGTAAGCAAAACCCAGAAAGACAAACTCTCAGTCACTGAAAGCTGTTAATAGAATTTTATTTTAAAAACCTTAATGACAATGGCTTGAGATGGTGTAGAGGCAAAAGGTGATTGCCGCCAAGTCTGATGACCTGAGTTCAATCCTCCAGATCCATATAGTGGATAGAGAGCACTCACCCCTGCAGGTTGACCTCTTTAATGCCCCCCATAACCCCCCCCCCCAAGCATTATATATTTATTTTAGTTTTAGTTTTTGGGTTTTTTGTTTTGTTTTGTTTTGAGACAAGGTCTCATGTAGCCTGGGCTGGCCTGGAACTTGCTATGTAGACAAGGCTGGTCTAGAACTCAGAGAGATCCACTTGTCTTTGCCTCCCAAGTGCTGGCATTAAAGGCATGAACCATCAAGATTGGCCCTACATTAAATAAAGTTAATAAAAAAAACTTTATTGAACTATAATTTGTGTGCTGGCTAGTATTTTGTCAACTCACGGGCTAGAGTCATCTGGGAAGAAGGTACCTCAACTGAGGGGGGGGGGGGATGCCCTATTAGATTGGCTTGGAGGCAAGCCTGTGGAACATTTTCTTGATTGGTGAGTGGTGTGGGAGGGCTCATTCCACAGTGGATGGTGCCAACCCTGTACAGGTGGTCCTGGCGCATATAAGAAAGCAAACTGAGCAAGCCAGGAAAAACAAGCCAATAATTTGCATGGCTTCTGCTTCAGTTCCTGTCTCCAGGTTCCTGCCTTGAGTGCCTGCCCTGACTTCCCTTCCTGAGGGAACCCTTTCCTCCCCAAGTTGCTATGGTCATGGTATTTTATCACAGCAACAGACAGCAAACTAAGATAGCATCACTGTGATGAAGAGAATAAACGTAGCTATTACCACCCAGAGTTCTCTCATGGTCCACAGTCTTCAGGTGACTCACCTCGGATCTGCTCCAGATTACATCATGTTCTCTTAAGTTTATAACAGTGCAACAATATATTATATACTTATTTCTGTCTCAGCATAGTTCTGTGATTCATCCATGTTGGGTGTAGCAAATATTTGCCACTTCAACGG
>CABHPP010147289.1:0-26743 GCA_902168425.1 Peromyscus attwateri
TTGTGAAGTTTTTGAGCTTCCCACAGATGACTTGTGGACATCTATAGGGATTGGCAGAGAAGTAGCCACCCTACTGGGTTGAGACTGTCTCTTGCTAGGGAACCCCCGGCCCATTAGCATAAATGCATAAGGTACTCTCATCAGCACAGCTACAGGGGCCACTCCTGCCTGCCTAGAGGGGCAGGTTGCTCACCTTCCTACACTCCATACCACCCAAACATCAGGACCTCAAGGTCCAGAAGACATCAGAATCACTTGGATAGAGGATGGAGACTATCCATCTTGTACCCTGCACCCTGATGGGTACCTCATACTCTCCTCTGACCTGTCACTCATAAGACTGTACATTTTCACACTGCATCCATGTACTCCTGCCCATCCTCACCATTGGGAATTCCAGAGCGAAGCCTGGGTAGGCCTGGAGCCCAAATCCCAGAGCTTCAACTCTCAGTCTTTGTCTCAAGATCAAAGTAGAGGGGAGAGGGAAGATCTGCTCGTGTGAAAAATCTCAGTTACCTGAAATCTAAGCAGTATTAAAAGAATCCTGATGACGTTATCACTAAATATTTTGAATAGCATTCTTCAAAGTTTCCCTGTTGTCGGGTGAGGACTTGCAGGCCTTTTAAACAAAGCTCTATGGGTTTCTACATATGGGCTTTGCCTGCTGCACAAGGTAGTAGAGATGAGTGCAGCCTGGACATGGGTGGTTCTGTTAGTGGACAAGGAAAATTTCTCATCACTCCTTCTTATGCACCCTCCCCACTCTTTCCCATCTGTCTGGGATCCCTTCCCCTCTTCTGACTCCCGGAGCAGATCAGATAGCATCGGTGGGTCACAGATGCCAATAGGAGACAGCAGCAAAGCCAGGAAGGTGGAGCCAGGAAAACAGGAATGTGATACACCTACCACTCCCCTAAGAGTCTGACAACATTCACACAGCCTTCACCTCCATCAAGACATTTCCCATCACACAGACAGTACTGCCCACCCTTGGGTCATCATTGCACCCAGATCCCAGTGTAGTGACTTGTAGTGGTGGGGGGAATGAGAGTCTTCCACCAAGACAGAAGGGGCTAAGAAATGGAAGAAAAAGGCAGATCTCAGATCACACAGAATACAAGTCATCAGAGACTCTGAAACTGAAGAGTGTCTGAAGCAGTAGCCAGACCCTATGGCAGGAGGAAGGGGTTGTGATAGACTCCAGCCAGCTGGAGCCTCAGGGACACTTATAAAACTACAAACATTCAATGTCAGCAAGAAACAATACAGATAACCAATGGGTGCTCAGCTGACTGCTAGTGATCTTGACAATCCTATTAATAATAATAGTCCTGATCTCCCAAAAATAATATTAACAATAACCAGAACTTGGACGCTTGAGATGATCACCCAGTAAGCAGTGGTGGTTACAGACAAAATGGATCTGATCATGTCAAGCTGGAGCTCTGTAATTTGGGATCAGGATTCTCCTCTTAGACCCGAGTTTAAGGTGACCATAGAGATAACAGAAGTGAACTCAAACCTTTTTGAGGAAACTTAGACCAACTACAACCTCAGCAGCTATTTCATAACATCCTCAGCCTTTGCCAGATGTGAGCCATCTCCATTCACAGCTGTGCTATGTGGTCGGGGGTCACACCGTTCATTCATGTGCCATGCTGTTATCTTGGGCTCTGCTCCTCCACACAACCAAGGGGACCCATCACTCTATCACAGCACCTGCTAGGAACCTTGCTCATTATGTCCCTCCTGCCTGAGTCTCTTGACACAGTTCAGTAACCACACAGGCAAGATGCCACCATGCTTTGTAACCCCCCACAAGTAACCGATTATGCGTTGCTATGCATGAGCAATTATGGACCACTTCTGTGTTGCCAGCACGGGATAAGTGAGAATTGGGGAAAATATGAAATTGAATTTGAGGCTGGGAGGTTTTAATTCCTCAGACTAGTTGATCACTGGGAAGACGGTAGAAGGTGAGGATTTAGAGATGAAATCTGGAAAGTCAGATGGCAAGTACGGGTTAAATTAATGACAAGGGGTAGAAGCACGCACTTGGTGCATGGCTGCATTCACTCCTTTATTGTTTTGCTTAATCTTCGTGCCAAATGCTAGATGTTATGGGATTAATCTTTCCCCTCTTCTCTCTTTTGTTGAAGACCTAACATTAGGACCTTAGATGGGGCTGTATTTGGTAACAAAGTCTTTAAAGAGCAAATTAAAATAGGATAGAACCATTAGGGTGGATCTCACTGCCACTCTATACTTATACATTAGGGTGGATCTCACTGCCACATGACTCTATACTTATAGAAAATGAGATAAGGACATGAACACACACAGAGGGAAAGGAGATGTGAAAGCGTAGTAGAAAATGGTGTCTACAAACCAAAGATCAAGGTCTCAGAGAAACCAACCTTGCCCACACGTACTCTCAGACACCCAGATCCCAGAACTGTGGCAGAATAAATGTCTGCTGTTGGATTCCCTGGTGTGCGGGTACGTTGTTCCAGCAGTCCAAGCTGACTAGCACACTACGGCAGATACAGTCATTACCTTGAAATTGGGGGAAATGAAGTCAAAGGAATTGCCAACGTAGTCTGATTCCTCAGCCCCTCCTCTTCCTACAGTACCAGGACACAGCATCCTTCCTACTTCTCAAGAATGACGAAGGAAAAGTCACACCTCTCAGTGTTAGGATGCAGAAAGATGAGTGACTCAACAGAACTTTTTGGCAGATCAGAAGTGGAAGTGCCAGGGGGCAGAAATTCTGGGAAGGAAAGGTATATGGTCTCATTATAGAGCTAATTATTCTTTCTATCTCTTCAGCATGGCTAAAGGTAGATCTACCTTCCCGAGGGATGGTCCTTTGGCCAGGTGGTTGGCTGGGCCAACTGGATTAACCATGAAGAGAGCAAACAGTGGCACACCTCCACCTGGAGGGAGATTCTATTATTTTGGCTAGAAGGTGACAGTTTTGCCTTAATTGACCTTCAACACTGCTGTAACAACGGGAACCAAAACACACTAGGCAAAGACAGTTGAGCCACCCCTTGGCGAAGAGGCAGTGAGGGCTCCACCCCCAAACCAGCAAATATCCGGGGCACAGGAGAACTTCAATACAGACTCGGGATGAGCTAGACCAGAGGTTCTCAACTGGAGAGGATTTTGCCTAAATGGGACATTTGACAATGTCTAGAGATTTGGGGGTGTTGCTCCTGGTTAGTGCTACCCACATCTACTGCACAGAAGCCAAAGGAGTCAATGCACAGTTTCTGCTCAAGGACAGTCTCTGCGGCAGAAAAATAACCAGACCCAAAGATTCTGTGCCAGGGCAAAGAAATGCAGCCATCAGTGTCATCAGACCTCATTCGTTCCCAGCTCTCCTCACTGAGGAGTGAGAAACTCTGTACCCCATCACCTCTGGAGGGAGATGGGGCTGGTCTGGGTAAGCAGCTGGGAGAGGAAGTGTGTGTGTGTGTGTGTGTGTGTGTGTGTGTGTGTGTGTGTGTGTGTATAACTTCTGGGCAAAAGTGTAAGCACATGGTAAGAAGTGTAAAAAGGATCTCTTTGCATTTCCCCACCCACGAAGGCAAAGAGAATGGTGGAGCACAGAAAAAGACGCCACAAACCAGATACTTGATCAGGGAACAGCTGTTCAGCTCAGGCACCAGCCCTTGGAGGATTTTGCCAGGGTGAGAGGTAAACTCTGAGAGTAGAAAGACACAAAGATCTGGGAGATGTTGTTAGTGCAATAGAGCTTGGCTTCCTCTGGGCAAACACACATACTGAAGAGGACTTAAGCCAACTTTCTAATGTCCTGATGTGCCAGCCATCCTGTGCAGTTACATGGGCATGGATGTGATTGACTCAGTCTGGCAAGAACAGAGCGAGGGACTGTTACCCTACCTCCAGGCTCCGTGCTGTCTACACCCAAGGTTCACCTTCACCATCTATACACAGGAAAGAAGAAAATGAAAACATGCCTTAAAGATAGGCAAGTCTCCCAGCAACTGAGAGCCACAGACGAAACAGGCGGTAAGCCCTGGACATCACGATAAACAAGCCCTTAGCCCTTGGAGGACATCACGATTGAGGACAATCTGCCATTTTCTTCATCTTCCTGCCATGCTACAAGGAATGAAAGAAATGAATTTCAAACAATGAGGACTTGTATTTAATTATTATGATTTATTAGCACCGGGTCCATGAAGCAGTCCCTGGACATGACATTTCTCATTCCCCAGTGCGCCTGGGAGTCTGCAGAGCCTCCTGCTGTATCCTAAGCAGTTCTTTTCATTATCGTCATTATTATTTATAGCAGCCTGGCCAGAGGATAGCAGGGTAACTCCAGAAAGTTTGTAGCAAGTTCAAGGCTTGGTCACAGGCCTTGAGAGAATCTATAGCAATCAGAGAACAGCTGGGAGAGAGGATTCAGCTACTGGGGATCTCAGGGACAATGACCATCAGTCTAAGGATCTTCAGGGACTGTGGCCATCAGTCTCAGGGCTCCAGGGACTGTAGTCATCAGTCTGAGGGCTCCAGGGACCATGGCCAATGGTCTGAGGGCTCAAGGGATGGAAAGGTACAACTTCTACACTTCCTTCTTTCAACAACAACAAACAATAAACTACAAATTGCATACAATTTACTATTCTCACTATTTTTAATTAATTGCACAGAACAATTCAGTGGCATTTAATGTGTTCATGTAACTGTGCAACTAGCGTCACCATCAGTCTCCAGAATCTTTTCATCTTGTAAGACTGAATAATTATGACTACTGCTGAGCCTTAGTATTACAGAGCAGTTTAATGGGCCCAGAACCTCCCCATCTTCCCATTTCCCCCTCTACAACTGCAGTGCCCACCTGGTGAATGCTTTGGAGCCAGACCATAGACAGACACACTGTTTGGAGTTGGACATCATAGACATCCTGTCTTGGAGTAGAACACTCACAGATTCCCACAACTGCATTCTTAGCAGAGAAGTCACACCGAGCTCCCTGAAGACAGGATGCAATAGTCAGAGGAAAACTTTGACTACAAATGCATAGCAGGGATCCTAGTTCCATCAGACAGATCTCAGCTCGCAGTATTACATCCTCTCCTTCTAGCTGAGAGGTCACTGGATGTGAAGCAGAATATTGAGAGAGAAGATGGTTCCAAAGGCTCACTTCTGAGTCTGAGAGGATGTGAGTCAGCCCTGTGTTCCTAGGCTGGGCACCCAGTCCCCCAAGACTGCTGTCCAGGTGGAGCTTGGAGCTAGTGACAGTGGCACTGTCATGTAGGCACAACAGCAAACACGTCTGAGTTACTCCATGGTTTCCAAGCATCGGTCGTGATCTTAGTAAAGGTTACTTGTCTAGACAAAATGTGCCACTACCAGGTATAATGTGGTAGGCTGTAGTTAATCCACAAGGCGAAGCCACCATCACCATGGTCTAGCAGCAGAATGTTCTCATCACCCAAAAGGAACTCCATGGCCCTTAGCGCTTTCACCCCATTCCAACATCTTGCCACAATGGATTAGTCTACTTTCTGCCATGATGAATGAGCCTGCTCAGGACAATGACTGTGAATGGAATCATGTCAAGTGTAGCTCACTCACTCAGCATGTTTCAAAGGCTCACTCCTGGGGAGAGGAGTGTCAGTACTTGACTTGTCTTTGTGGCTGAAGAGCATCCTGTCACACAGACATGACATGTGTTCCCATCGCTGAGGGGCATTTTCAAATTATTTCAACCTTTTGGCTATCAGAAATAATGTTGCCCAAAATCTTCATATGAAAGCTTTTGTGTGAACATGCTTTAAATTTATTTTTATATGTGTTTAGGAAAGGAATCACTAGGTGATGTGGTCATTGTATGTTGAACATTTTTAAGGACTGCCAGGGTACTGGCCACCAGGTTACACCTTGGATATTTCCCATCGACAGTGGAAGAAGGCTCTTCTTCACCCTCACCAGCACTTGGTTGCTTTGTTTTGTTTTTTTAATTTGTGTATGTGTGTGTGTGTGTGTGTGTGTGTGTGTGTGTGTGTGTGTGTGTGGTGTATGCATGTATATGTGTGTATATATGTAGATGTAACCAACCATCTTATCAAATAAGAAACACAGAACCAATGCAAAGAAGAAAGCCAAGAGGTCAGAGCTAAGAGCTAAAGCCTTACCCTTCCTCCTGCGGTGGTCCTACCTCTCTGAAAGAGAGCTACTTCCTGTGTTAAAGTCTTTATATATACTTTCTGTTCTGCCTTCTCATTGGTTGTAAACCCAACCACATGACCACCTTGTCACTGCCTGTCTGTACAGACCTCAAGGTCTTCTATGGTTGGTATTGAGATTAAAGGTGTGTGTATCCAATGCTGGCTGTATCCCTGAACACACAGAGACTTACCTAGCTCTGCCTACCAAGTGCTGGGATTACAAGCGTACGCCACCACCGCCCTGCTTTCCTATGGCTTGCTAATAGCTCTGACTCCTGGGCAACTTTATTTATTAACATACAAATAACATTTTAGCACAAATAAAATATCACCATATATATATGTGTATAATGCGTGTATGTGTGTACATGCACATGCATATGTGATGTATGCCTGTATGTGCACATTTCTGTGACATATGCATATATGTACATGTGTGTGTGTGATGTGTGCATGTATGTACACATGTCTATGGTATATATGCATGCATGTATGTGCAAATGTGTGGTATATGTTTGCATGTGCGCATATAGGTATGGTGTGTGTGTGCATGTGTATGTGTATGTGTCTTCCAGAGCTTGTTATGGCATATTACTTTGATCACAGTCAACAAGTAGATGAAAATGGCATTTATTACAATTTCCTCTGCATTTGCCATATGTCTGAGGATGTATCTTTTCACTGGGTATCTTTTCATGTGCTAATTTGCATTCTTTGGGGGGGGGGGGAATGCCCATTCAAGTCCTTTGCCTCTTTTCCAGTTCTATTTTATGGACCAATTACAGGAGTTGCTTGAATGTTCTGGACATCAGAGCCTTATCTGATGCATATAGATAGAGATGTGTTGCAAACTTTTTTTTCCCATTCCTTAGGTTATCTTGAGCTATCCCTTTGGTGCACCAAACTATTTAATTTTAGGGGGCCTGGAGAGGTGGCTCACAGTTAAAAGCACCTATTACTCTTGCAAAGACCAAGGTTCAGTTCCCAGAACCTACATGGTGGCTCACAGTCATTTGCAACTCCATTTTCAGGGGATCCAACTCCCTCTTCTAACCTCTAAGGGCACCAGGCACACCCACAGTGCACACACATTCATGCAGGCAAAACACTCACACACATAAAAAATAAATCTTTTTAAAAGTATTTAATTTTAATGAAACATATCTATTTTTCTTTGGTTGCTTTTGGTTTTTACATCATATTGAGGAAGTCATTGCCAAATATAGTTTCATGGAGATTAAGCCCTGAGTTTTGTTCTAGAAATCATGATGTTAATGCCACTCATAGGTCTACAAACCATTTTGAGTAAGCTGTGTATAGTATAAGGAGTGATTAGAATGTCATTCTTTTGCATATATCTCCTCCTTTCTGCATCGCTGATATAGAGAATATTCATTCGCTCCAGTCCAGTTACAATAAGTTGATCATAGACACACAGGCTTATTTGGAGCTGTTCTGAGTTCTTTTACCTTACAGGATTACTATGCTAATTATTCAGGGAAAGACAAAACTCTATGAGATTCAAGTTTTAGGACCAGTAGAAGGCTCCTCACTCTGAGTAATTAGGTCAAGGCTATTTCAGAACAAAGAGAATTGTTCTCAGAGAATAGCAATCTCTAAGGATTTCCCAGAAACACCGACTAATTCAGTTTGGCAAGAAAGTCAGATATCAGAAACCATAAAAATACCATTTTAGAGGGCTGGAGAGATGGTTTGGTAGTTACGAAAATTTACTACTCTTCCAGAGGACTGCAGTTCAGATCTCACCACCCACAACCATCTGTAACTTCAGCCCCAGGGGATCTGATGACCTCTTGTGGCCTCTTCAGGCACCAGGCACACACACAATGCACACACATACATGCAAGCAAAGCACTCATGCCCATAAAAAATAAAATAAATGAACTTTAAAAACTATTACTTTAATACTGTTAGATGATACACTACACCTGCCTTAAAAAACTTTAACAAGATCGAGTCAAGATTAATTGACCACACAAGTAAGAGAATTCAGAGTCTTGGTTGCTGTGTAAATATTTGGAAGATAAAGGATTTTCCCATATCCATCACTATCAACAAAAAGAACTTTTTTTGAAAGGATTCCACTCACAATAGTTTAAAAAAAAAAGTATAAAATACTATGGACAGTTAAACTCAGGATTTACAGAAAATATACCGAGAGTAACGTGGTGACTAGGCAGAGGTTTTAAAGTCAGGTCTACAGAACAAGCCAGATGGTGTCTTGCAGCTTTGTGAGCCATGTGATCTGTGTCTCTGCCTTTATAGTACAAAAGCAGACAGAGTCGAAGTGTAAATGAATGAGAGCAACCATGTTCTAATAAAGCTTTATTTACACAAACAAATGGGGGATGGGGAAAAAATTTGTCCCAGCCCAGCCTCTGCTATAAATAGTTATCTCGTTTTTTCTACTGTAAAATTCCATAATGAACAGCATGATGCTTCTAAGTTGTCCCCTCTTTTGAAATATTTCCTGGGGATAAATTGTTGAAATTTGGACTACCAAGCCAAGGAATATAAAGTATTGATGTCTTGGGGCAGACACTGATAAATTACAACTTAAATCTCTATTCATGAGGATAGTCATTTCATAGTTGCAAGTATTAGAGACATTATTTTAAAACTGTTAAATAAATCTTAGAAATTTCAAGCAGTTGGATAAAGAGAGGGCTCTGCAGTCAAGAGTGGATCCTGCTGTTCCAGAGGTCGTAAGTCCCATTCCCTCAGCAGTCAAGGGTGGACCCTGCTGGTCCAGAGGTTGTAAGTTCCATTCCCTCAGCAGTCAAGGGTGGATGCTGCTGTTCCTGGGGTCATAAGTTCTATTCCCTCCACAGTCAAGGGTAGATGCTGCTGGTCCAGAGGTTGTAAGTTCCATTCCCTCCACAGTCAAGAGTGCATGCTGTTGGTCCAGAGGTCATAAGTTCCATAAGTTCCCAGAACCCATGTCAGGCTTCTCACAACCCCTTATAATTCAAGCTCCACAGAATAAAACACCCCCTCTGGCCTCTGCAGGCACTGTGTTCATATGTACATACTCCCCCAACCCTATCCACTTCCCATACATATGCACATAATTAAAATGAAAATAAGATATTTTTTTAATTTTTGAGATTACAATATAATTACATTTTTCCTTTCTTTTCAACTCTCCCATATACCCTTCCTTGCTCTTTTTCAAATTCATGACTTCTTTTCTCATTGATTACCATCACATGCATATATGTGTACATGTACACACATATATATATATCCCTAAATAGAACCTGCTCAGCCTATATAATGTTACTTGGATGAATGTTTTCAGGGCTGATCATTTGGTACTGAATAACCAATTGATGTGCTCTTCCCTGGAGAAGACTATTTCTCTTACTCTCAACATTCCTTAGTAGTTCTTTGTGTAAGGTTGAGTCCTCATGGGCTCTTCCTTGTCCACTTCAACATGTCTATTAGCATCAACCTTGTTCATCTCACATTTGACCAGTCGTGATGGTGAGACTTAATGGGTGTAGCTTCTGACATTAGGAAGAGACACAGTCTCACATAAAACTTACTGATTCTCTGGCTCGTAGAGTCTTTGCACATCCTCTTCTGCAATGTCCCCTGAGTCTCAGGTGTATTTTTATAAGTGTACCCATGGGGACTAAGCTCCACAACTCTGCGTTTTGATTGGTTGTGGTTTTCTGTAGTGTTCTCCATCTTTTGTAAGGAAAGACATTTCCTTGATTGAGGTGAGGACTACACTTATCTGTGGATATGAGGACAAATATTTAGATTGTTGTTAAGGATTATGCAGAGTTCTCCTCTACTATCCATACTTCGATAGCCTTGGGTAGGTGGCTAGGTTTCCAGTACCAGACATGGTTTCCCTCTTGCTGAGCAGGTATTACGTCCAATGAGAGGGCTGTTGGTTATTGCCAAGGTATGTGTGCCAATACAGCACCCTTGGTGTTATGGTGTCATACTGGTCACTCGGTCATTATTGCGGTTCATGGGCATCATCGCTGGGAAGCTGGCATGGTACTTTATGGTACCATGAAAGCTAGTCCTCAGGGAGGGAACAGTCAAGTCAATTTCAGCTTAGGGGCCTCTGGGTCCTGTGTCTGAAGTACATAGGTTGTATAGTCATCACCCTAGCCACACTGTTGATGCGGAAGCTTTGGCTGATGGCTTGTTTGGAGCAGGGTGTCATTCCATGATTTTAGCTGATCTCAAAGACCTGGGATCGGGACATCCTCTTTTTTCAACCTCCTAAATAGCTAGAAGTCCATGTGTGCATGAGAGCACTTGGTAAGTAGAAGAATTAAGAGGCAATGTGCTGTGGCATCCTTCTCAAATATCACCTATCTGGGGACACTTCAGATAATTTGGTTCTTGTGCAGCTGCTCTGATTGTCGTTAGTATAATGAAATACCAGAGGCAGGCTAATGGTATAAAGAAAAGAGGTTTGTTGCACTTACCATTTTGAACATTTCAGAGCATGAAATGAGCTGGCGTTAGCTCCATTCTGATAGTGATCTTCTTGCTGGCAGGAGTCCTGGGGTGACACAAAGCATCGCTGGGCAAGAGACAAAGAGTGAGTCTGTGAGCACTTGTCTCTCTTACTTATGAAGCCATCAGGTGGACTCCATTGCAATGGTCCCATCTAAAATGAATCACTTCGCCATGGTTCTGTCCCTCACTATAGTGGGCTTGAGTTGTTATTCTCTTGCTATATGACCATCAACATCTGGCCGGGGCGGGGTGGTGGGGGTGCGTGATTACAGTCCTGAGTGAATTCAGCAGGCAGAGAGAGTAGTGGATGTTCTAACCATAGTGTGTGCTATATAAAGACGATCTTTTAATGTTTATTTTTAAAGGCTTACTTTGAAGATTTTAATTTGGCCAAGATGGAGAATTTTAGTTCCAGGGCTGTGAAATTTTTGCACATGATGGAAGTCTGGGTTTCCCAAGCAAAGTCTCCTGATAGTTTCCAAAGCACTCTCAGCCCTGTCCTTTTCTGGGTCACTCCTGGAGAATCCCGCTCCTCATGGCGATCAACCACTGAACCTGAAATTAACAGAACTTCTGGAGGCCGGGGCTAAGTTCACAGGTACCTCATGAGACCATGCATAGCTGCTGTGTCTCACCGTCTCACATGACATTTTCCAGGCCCCAGACATCACTTTAAGTGTAATTACTGGGATGTTATCTTGCTACCTACTTAAAGTAAGAGAAAGCATTCCTTATTCTGTTGCTAACTTGTCTCCTTCAAATGAATGCATGCCTGAAAATGGCTCAAAGTTAGTGTGTAGCCACACATCACAACATGTTACTTGAAATAAACCAAGCAGGTTTTAAACTTGTAGGATTATGGCAGAGAAGTCTGAAAGATCCAACACCCGTGAGGAGAGTTTCCCCACAGAGCTGATGGCAACTGTTACCAAAGTCACGAGGCTGTTGTAGTTCTTGTTTTTTGGGTTTTTTTTTTTTTAAACCCATTTAGGTAGAAGTCCACATAGGGGCCCTGAGTGTGGGGCTTCTCTCCTTGATGGCTCTGAAACATCCAATAAAGGGTTGGCGCTTCTCACACAGGAAACCTTCACTTCACAAAAGCCTATGAGGAAGACTGCTCCAACACTCATTTTACCGTGAGGAGAGTGAGGAAACGCTAACAACTTTGTCAGCATTCAGCTTGAGCAGCACTGGTAGTCGAGACACCACATGGTAGCTTGCCCCAGCTGGGAGCCCAGAGGCTGCTGTGCTGCTCTAAGGGACTCCTCCCTGAACATACCAGGGCTACATTCATTCTTTCTCCTCATTTCTAAGGCTGTGATGCCTGATTGTCTTCTGATTGGAATGTCATATGATCCTGTGTCAATTCCGTCCTTGTAAGGAGTTGTGGAGTCCACGAAGAGGTCACAGCCAGTAGCTAACTGTCTTGAATGCAAAGAGCATGTGTTTTTGGCTATTCAGAGGGGTTTTTTTTGTTTGTTTGTTTTGTTTTGTTTTGTTTTTTTGGGCTCAGAAGTTGTCAGTCCTATGTCCACACAGTAGAGGTCCTCATGCTGACCACTGGTCACTAGGAGATCATTTCAGTGGACGTTGGTCCACAGATCTCTATGCTGCATGATTAGAAATTTCCAGCGATGGAAAGATCCAGGATGTGCCAACAAGTGGCTGCATAGGATCCGCGCATGAGCCCCTCCCCCACACATAACTCTTTCATCTGAGCCTCTGCCTGTTTCTTATCCTGCTAGGTGGGTCTCTGATCCCTAAGGCTAACCTGACCTTGGGGGTTATCTGCTTGACCAAGGGCACCCCAGCTCACACCTTCTCTATGCATGGTGGAGACCATCTGCAGCCTCAGCACCCTGAGCACAACTTGGTCTGCAGCATCTCTGGCATGAAGAGTAGATGCACAGCTCTGATTTCAAGGGGTAATTTATCTCCAATCTATTCATACTTTGGAGATCATCCTTGGTTGTTGTTGTTGTTGTTGTTGTTGTTGTTGTTGTTGGACCCAATATTGCTTACCTGGGGATTCTGTTTCAGAACAGCGGCTTGGCTGACGGTACATTCTCTCTGCTCCCCTCTGCTTCTTTCCATCCACTGAAATCGTGTGTTTGCATCCGGGCATCTCCTGAGCTGGTAGCCAAAGACTCACCACGTGACCCCATCTGTCTCTCCTCCCTCTGTTCTCACAGCCCCATGCCAAGGAAAGAATATTTAGGTCCACCATGGGGCTTCTTTCTGTCAGCTATATTTTACAGGGACATCTTGAGGTCAGATGTTGCCTTTTGCAGTTCAAATAGCCGGAGAGCTGCTAAGAATTGTGAGATGAAGCAGCAGGGTTCTGGGGGCAGAGGAGCACGGAGTCCTTTCTGAGGGAGGGGAGAGGGGTCAGTTAGTGCACACCACTCTGGCATCTCTTTTGTTCGCTTCCTCCTCCACCATCTTCGTTTTTCTTCTTAGAAACCTAACCTTTTTTCTTTCTTTTTAAAGTATTTATTTTTAACCTTTACTTACGTGTCTGTGTCTATGTCCGTGTATGTGCGCATGTGCACGCAGGGACCCCCAGAGGCTAGAAGAGGGTGCAGGATGCCCGGGAGCTGGAGTTATAGGTGGTTGCAAAGCCGCTCAGCATAGGTGCTGGGAATGGTAACGGGTCCTCTGCAAGAGCAGCAGGCGCCTTAGCCACTGCACCATCTCTCCGGCTCCACGAGCCAATCTCCTCCAGGTTTCCCCCTGTGCTCTTTCTCCCTCCCAATCTCTTCCCTTATCATGTCTTCTCCCTCTACATCCATTCTGCACCATTATCATCTTATGAAAAATCCTAACATCCATATTTGTCAACTGTCCGTTACCGTGACAACACCACCTAAGATAAGAAACTTCCAAGGAAGAAAGGTTTCTTTCCCCCGTGGTTTCAGAGGTTTCAGTCCACGGTAGACTGGTCACCTTGCCTTTGGGCCTGTGGAGAGGAAGGACATCATGGTGCTGAGTACTCTGTGAAATAAGCTGCTCATTGTGGCCGCATGGAGCAAAGGGAGAAAGAAGAAGGATGAACGTCCAGCAAGCCTTTCAATGATGTGCCTGATAGCCTTCATTTCATCTATCATTCATCTTACCATTCCTAAGGGTCCCAACGCCTCTCAATAGTGCCAGGGCCTAGTCCAAGTGCTGGCCTTCGGGGACTTGTATCCAAATCATAGCAGCACCCTTCTTCTTTGAATATCTACTCTGGAGCTGTTTGGTTACTTTATTTTGTCATTTATGTTTATCCCATTTAAACCACAATTTTGAATTTCATGTTGCCTTTTATTTTAGGTTGACACATCACAACTGTAAACCATTCAGGGCAGAATGTGTTAGGATATCCACCTTCTCTGGTGTCATTTCCTAACAGTGAAAATATTCAGAGTCCTCTCTCCCACAACAGCACTGTTGACCACAGCCATCTGCTGAGCTGAAGAACACCAGAATCTACCTGCTTCTAGCTGCCACTTGGTACACACTGACACAGCTCTATCAGGAACCCCGAAATGAACTCCCTAACAGTACACCTGCCAGACCCATCACACTCAGTGTAATATAACTGAGCCTGTCAGATCACTGGCAACTGTCGAGTGGCACACAGGCTCCACCTGTGGAAGGCTCTGTACTGGACCCAGGGTTCCTGGCTCTTTCTTCAGCGTGGCTTCTTACTGACACTGCCAAAATGGAGAGGCCTGTGCTGAGGGACAACATGCTTCCTACCACCATCCTGTCAGGAACAATCCAGAGCAAGCCTGATGAGCTTGTCTCTCATCACCTTGACCTAAGACACAAGAATCTCCAACCTCCTGGGCTTTTCCAAAGAGAGAGAGAGACAGAACTCAAAACATGAAAAACTGAGAGGTGTGCCCTGAATACATTCTGTGGGGGTGTTCTGCTGCTGCCCTCACTTATGTGGGAGCAGAGGGCTATTAGGCTCCCACCTCCCCACAGAGCCCCATCCCCCACTGCCAGGATGCCCTCAGCCTGGACTACCAAGAGTCAGATTTTCTAGTGAAGATTGTGTGTGTGTGTGTGTGTGTGTGTAGAATATAATCTGTGTACATGTGTATACACATATATATTTAATGTAAGAATGTTTATTTAATGTACATAACACAGTTTCTTAGAAAAATTCAATAAAAATAGATATTAATTACATTTTATACAGTTCTTAGGAAATGATCAATTTCTAGTATAGAATGGTTTGTGCACAATTAACTATCCAGTTCATTTATTGTGGCTATACCTGTTGAAAGCTCTAAGATGTGCAGTTCTGAGCTTGACTCCAATCCCTCTCCTCACTGAAGGCTGCTGACATCTTCAGCTCGCTTTAATAAAGGAGTCACTTAACATGTGGCTGTGCTTCTGTGTGCAGTTTCTTGTCTGTATTCCGTCAGTACTGGAAGAAATCAATACTTCCCTTTCTACTGGCTTTAGTGACTCATATCAACTCACAATTTTAATCTATTCTTGCTCAAAGCATGGTTCAATGTTTTCACTGCAAACACTCCCCAGTGCTCACCAGCCCTGTTGCTGAGTGGCTGTTGAACAGAACCAAGCAATAGATCAGAGAGGATGTGTCACATCAATAATGCCCACCCTAGAGACATGGCAGCCAACCCAGCCAGTGATCGTCAGACTCCCCAGCCAGCATGTCCGCACCCAGGAAATGATGGACGGAAGAGAATCACCACCATGGCATCAGGAGAAGTAGAGTGTTTTTATTTACTGTAATATAAACCTTATTAATTTTTGCTAGTTTTATCAAATATTTCCTTATGCTCTACTCTTAGTGTATGATTCTTAAAATTAATAATCCAAGAAGAAAGAAAGAGATGTTGGAATATTTAAAATAATGGCTAAATGAGTAATGAAAGATGCCAAGAAGTAGATTAAAAAAAATAAATAAAAGGAAAAAAAAAAGGAAAAAAAAAAACCAAGAAAACTAGATGATGGGAGAAGCTACATTCAACCAGTTCAAGGACAGAATAACAGAGTGAGAGCAAAGGAGGGATGACATTTTTAGAAGAGAAAGTGAGGGGAAATGATACAGAACATTTTCTCAGAGCTATAGGACATGCACTACTGGATCTGTAGGGCCACCAGCCTAGAACAGAGCTGCACCGTTTGCAAAATTTCACAAAAGTAGTAAAGGGAGACCCTTAAAGACTTGAGAGGGAAAGGGCATCGTGACAAGGACAAGAAACAAAATCTGATGATTTCACAGCTGCCTCAGAGGCAGAAGAGGAGGAGACACCTTCTGAATCCCTACCAGCTACCATGGGAGGTTCAAAAGGATGGAGAGAGGCCTGCTGACTCCTCCAGCTACTTCAGGAGGCAGACAAGGATGAAGAGATGCCTTCAAATGTGAGAGGAGGTTCTCTTTGAGCTTAAAATTCTCTGCTCCATTTAATTATTAATTGTCAGCCTAGAGCAATGACATTTTCAGATATGTGAGTACTATGCACCAGTACCTGCCCTGTGCCCATTCCTGCTTCTAGAAAAATAAAGTGGTCCCAAAGCAGGTTAGTCCATGGGTTCTAGGACTTGCCATATACCTACATCCATGGATGTTCCGGTCCTTCTATAAAATGGTGTTGCAATTACACAAAATCTACATACATCCTCCCATAGACTCTAAATTATTTAATGACTTTGGATTGCTTGTGGTGCCCACTCCAGAGTGGATGCTGTGTAAGCAGTGGTGCTGTGCTCTTTAGGGAACAGACAAGGAGAAAGTCTACACGTTTTACATGGATGCAATTGTTTCCATTACTTTCCATCTGTGACAGGGTGAATTCATGAACGTGGCAAGCACACATGCACAGGGCTGACTGTATACTACAGGAAAAAGCTTCATCTGAAAGCAGAGGAGCAAACCAATGAAGAGAAGTGAAGGACCCATGGTAGGCAGGGAAACAGGTAAGGTTTGCCAGCTTGAGGTATGGATACTCCTATGGTGGTGGCCAGTGGCTGCAGTTTGCAAAACTCCTAATACTCAGAAACCACCTCAGAGCACAAACATATGGTGGCTCCAGCACTGTGCAAGGTCCAGAAATAGAATCCTGTGGTAGGCTGTCATGATTGTGTACAGCAGATTTGGGGTGGCCAGGCCAGGCTGGAGCAGGTGAACATGGGTTTCCAATAAATAGTATGTAACAGAAAACCGAATATCAGATTGAGTACTGGGGGACAATGAGCTTAGATTAAAAAGAAAATACTAGCAATGTAAGAAGTCATTGATAATTTCAGTGAAAAAAAATATAAAAGAAAGTATAAGCAAGGAACACAGCACTTAACTCAAGGGAACAATGTTTACAGGGGAACGGTAATGGCTGATTATTTAACACAGCACTGAGAGCCACTGCTGGGTGACACAGCACTGAGACCCATTACTGGGTGATACAGCACTGAGGCCCACTACTGGGAGACACAGCACTGAGACCCATTACTGGGTGACACAGCACTGAGACCCACTACTGGCTGACACAGCACTAAGACACACTACTGGGAGACACAGCCCTGAGACCCACTACTGGGAGACACAGCACTGAGACCCACTACTGGGAGACACAGCACTGAGACCCACTACTGGGAGACACAGCACTTAGACCAGTAGGGCATGGACCTGTAAGTTCCCTGCCGGGGAAGGTGGTGGGTACTCCAGTTCACCCTCGCACAGGAAGTCAGTACCATTGTCTAGAATTGATGAAAACTGCAGAATCAATGTAAGATTGTGGAAGTATGCAAAGGTGCCAGAAAGAATTGTTCCTAAGACGAAGGGTATGATCAGAAGTACAGGACACGAGAATGTTCTATGTCTTCACAGAAGTATTTCAGGTTCTTAAATTTATCAGATATGGGTTCTGGTCACCTTGCTGAATACTAAGATTTATTTTTAATGTTCTTATGCTGACCATCTTTTCTTGTGTTCTACCAGTATCTCAAGAGCTACACCATGTTGTCGCCCTCCCATTTGGCATAGAATTACCTGATATTTTCCCTCATTCCACCCCTGCCTCGTCTTCCCTCTTTCTTTCCTTCTAGTCCTGGGATTCTGGGTGCTTTTCCTTGGTGTGTAAAGGGAGGGGACACGGAGCAGGGAGGACACCCACCAACACTCTAAGTATCTGTAACCTCTCGTTCTCTAGATAAGCGAGACTGCCCTATGGGCTCTCAAGGCCCATTGAGTTCAGATTTGGGTTCATGAGTGTTCTTAGTTTTACTGTTAGATTTAGTTAGAGTAAAACATCCCTTTCATCTTTCCCTTATTCCTTTACCACATTTCTATATGGGACCCATGTTCCTAGAGACCACTCTTCAGGAGCCAGCTGCCCTCTTCGTGGGTTTGGTCTCTTTCCCCTCAAGTTAGGATACATCTTAGGGGATGTATTAGTTGGGGTTCTCTAGAGGAACAGAACTTACAAAATGAATATAGAATTATTATATATTACTTATTTAATTGAATATATAATAAATCCCATACACATATATGGGATTTAATAGAATGGCTTACAGGCTGTGGTCCAGCTAGTCCAACAATGGCTGTCTACCAAGGGAAGGCCCAAGAATCCAGTAGTTGTTCAGTCCACAAGGCTGGATGTCCGAGCTGGTCTTCAGTGTACACCAGAATCCTGAAGAAGTAGGCTCTAATGCGAGTGAAGGAATGGACTTGCTAGCAAGAGCAAGAGCAAACAAGCTTCCTTCTTCCATGATCTTTATACAGGCTGTCAGCAGAATGTGTAGCTCAGATTAAAGGTGGATCTTCCCACCCAAAAAAGGCAGATTAGAAGTAGATCATTCCACTTCAAATGATTTAATTAAGAAAAAACAAAACAAAACAAAAACCCTTATAGGTGTACCCAGAGGCTTGGGTTTTGTAGTCAACTTGACAATCAAGAATAGCTATAACAAGGGATTCATGTACGTATGAAAGTATGTATGAGCCTTTAAATGTCTCAAAGACTTTATTCCGTTCTCATATTTGATGGGCAGTTTCACTAAGAGTAGACTTTTCCTTCAGAACTTTGAAATCTTTGCTATTAACTTGTAACAGTCAGGATTCACAATGCTAGTCTGATGCCAAAAATATTCCTTATATTTATTAGTGGCTTCGCTTTTTCCTCTGGAAGATGTTACTGTCTTTTTTTTTTTTTTTCATTATTGGTGTCCTGAAATTATACCACAAAGTTAAAGTGTTAAGGATAAAGCAGTTTAAAATGGGAATACAGCAGGAGGAAGATTGGTTATGTCCGTAGAGGTGGTAGTCATAATGGTGGGGATGATGATGATAAAATGGCTAAGGTGGTGGTAGTGATAATAGTAATAAATCAGAATAATGGTTATGAAAATGGTGGTGATAATGAGTTAATGGTGATGTGAGTAATGGTTCTATTGGGGGTAGTGATGGTGGTGGTGGTGAAGATGACTCAGATAATGGATATGGGGGTGGTGATGGTGACAGAGATAATGTCTATGGTGGTGGTCATGATAGAGGTGAAGGGAATAGTTGGGAGGGTGGTGGTGATAATGGTGGTGATTATAGTCATGGAGGTAATGGTTATGGTGGTGGGGATGGTGATGTAAGTGATGGTTATGGGGATGGTGATGTTGAAGATAATGACTACAATGGAAGTGGTTATGTTGGTGATGAAAGTAATGGTTAAGGATTTAGTAGTGATGGAAGCAGTGGCTGTTGCCATGTAGTAATGATGATGGTGATGAAGATAATTCTCTATGGTGGTGGTGATGGTGATGGAGGTAATGCCCATAGTCGTGGTGGTGATGATGGCACTGTAGGTAATAGCTATGGTGGTGGTGTTAATGATGATGATAGAGGAAAAGAGGCTTCTACATAGAGGTGATACACATCATCTCTGCCCTTGCTTTAATGACCAAAATATGCCATGGACAGACCTTAAACAGTATAGACAAAGTGCACTCTCCCTAGAGCCCAGGACAAGTTGGGAAATGCCTCAGCCGGGTCCCTATCAGTGATTCCACCTGGCTTTGCATGTGATCATGAAAACTCACAGCTTAGCCTTGCTAACAGTAGAGTTACACGTCACACATGATCTCATGTATGCCAGGCTGGCTTTAAACTTAACTGTGTAGCTGAGAATGGCCTTGGATTTCTGGTCCTCCTGTCTAAAGTTCCTCAGTACTGGTGTTGAACTGCCCCTTTCCTAGCCAGCCGGTAGAGATAATGAGAAAGGACCGGATTGCTTCCCTGTGAAGAGAACAGAGTGTTAAGCACACTTGTTCCCTCTTAGCCACTAGAGATGTGGTCTAAGACCCTGGTACACATATTAACCAAAATCCTTCTCCTCCTCAGAGCTCTAACCTCTGATAGGACTTTAAAAGATGGGACTTAGAAACTAAAAGAACTTAGAAACTGGTTTGACAGAAGACAGTGGATACTGCAGTCCAGAAATGAAGACTGAAGATATCCTGGTAAGAAATGATGAAGATGTAAAGAACGCATTAGAAGAATTAGACAAAGAACTAGCCCAAGGCAAGGTAGGAAGGCTAACAAGACTGAGTCCTTCTCATGGCATGTGAAAATAGCAATATTGTGGGTGTGGGAGGAAGAACGGATACAACTGGAAGATCATAATCACAAAATGAAAAGTGATTGTGGTGAACCCCGATGGTGTACCAAGCACTCCCTACTTTGAGTTCCTTAGGTTGTTAAGGAACCAGCAGGGGAAAATGTCTTTGAGGAATAATGGAGAAGAATGTGTTTAAAGGAAGCTAAAGGAGTTCATGGTCTCAGGCCGCAGTGCTCAGCAGTTTAAAATTCTTGGCTAATATATCTGGTTCCAACTTTTCTGGCATTTATAGCCAACAGAGACTCCAGGTTACAGAGACAGAAATTTTTGACAACAGAAAACAGATGCCTCCAGTGGTAGAGACTAAATATTTCCTGTAATGGAACTCATGGAGGAATTTATTGCAAAGCTCCTTGTAGTAGACAATAAATTTTCCTACAGTTTTACATGAGTTATTAGACTTCTTAGTACAGAACTCCACATGTGCAGAAGATGTGCCTATGAACGCTACTCGATGGGGTCTGCAGGGAGACTGTTCCATGCAGCCTCACATGTTGGCTGAACCTCAGAGAGCCCCAGGACAAGGGAGATTTCTGTCATTAGTCACAGGCTCTTGGAGTCAGCTTTACTGAGCCCAGCCCTTACCTACACATGAAAACTCTGAGTCTGCTCAAAACACTTTATCATGTGAAGGTTGGGTTTTTCCTTCATGAGATGCAGAACCATTGAACCATTTTAATTAGAGAAAAGATAGGATCAGACTTGTGTTCTGAAAGGATCTTTGGTTGTATTGTGGATTATAAATTAGTGTAGGATGGGGAAATGAGAGGGCAAGAAACCAGTTAAGCAGCTTTTACAAGATGAAGGAAGAGATTGCAAGAATGGTCTGGACTAAGGCTAGGGGTTTGCAATACAGAGAAGTAGATGGATTGGAGTGGAATGTTGGAAATGAAGTCAACAGAGCAGAAACAAGTGACTAATCAGGTGGTGGGTGACTGGTTACTGAGGTCGGGGCCCCAGGGTGATGTGTGTGTGGCCTGCAGACATGGATACAGCATTCAACAGTGAGGGGCTTATAGACTCCAACAATGATGATCTTGGAGGCTTGAGGCTGAACAGAGAGACTAGGAATCAACTCCGAGGTCCATTCACAGTTGAAGAAATTTGTCCCGGGCTCTTAAATAAAGACCAAACAGGTAGAGGGAGAACTAGCTAAGGACCAGTGGCTAAGACAACAGAGAGGCCACCAGATCAGTAGCCATGACCAAGGTAAGATTCGTGTCCCAACATCAAGAGTCTAAGTGTCAGGAGGAGACAACCCAGAAAGCATAACTGAAGGCTGGCAAGTGGATGCTGTGTCCTCCCCAGGGACAAACGCCAGTGGGGGTTTCCAGATGTACATGTTGGGAGAATATAGCCTGTGCCTCGGTTAACCACAAGAGACGGTCAGCGCGCACGCGCGCACACACACACACACACACACACACACAGCAGGTGGCTCCATCTTGAAGAAAGGATGAGAAAAGGAGGATACTGTAACTCTACTGTTAGCAAGGCTAAGCTGTGAGCTAAGTGTGCCAAAAAGGTCACACTTAATGGTCCAAAATTGCATAGCAAAGATATAAGTAAACAATCTCTTCCCCAGACACATACCCCAAGACTTTTGTGCCTGAGATGTGGCTCCTCTCACTGATTCACAGTCATTTGAGTTTTAATCTTGGCATTTTCCAAATATCAATTCTACCATATGGGGGGAAAGACAAGCTGAGAAGTAGAAATTTATTTGATCATTTGAAACAGATGAAATAGATTAAAAACTATTCACATAAATGCATTTTACATGATTTCACTTGGAAAATATGAGATTTTTAAATCTTCAAAATGTTAAAGGAAGATGAGAATCCTACTGTAAGACTCGAAGACGAAATTTTGCTTTCCTCCCAACAAGCTTTCTATAATGAGAAACACTAAAAATATCTGAAGGAAAATAACTAGGACAGATTACTCCCGCCAGCCCACACCCTGCTGCTTAAAAAAAAATAATAATAATAAATAAGAACCAGCATTGCGGATTTTCCAGAAGTCATAAATTGTTTTGATATTTTTAGTAATGCAATAACCACATGTTTAATATGAGTAAAATATGTCTGAAAATTACGTGTTGTTCTTGGAGGAGGTTGAATTTTCTACTTACACTTAATATAAACCAGTGTACTTTTTAGTGGAAGATCCAAAAAGGTCACACTTAATGGTCCAAAATTGCATAGCAAAGATATAAGTAAATAATCTTATCACTTCTCTTAAAAATGTTTCACATTTAATAGCTCTGTAGAAACGAAATTGGATTCCAAAGAAGCCAGTTAATCTTCAGGCATGGGGGTGGTGTTCATGAAAAGCAGAGCTCGTGTTTCCCATCTGGCTGGCAGGCCTGTACACTGCTCAGGAAACACGCCAGGGGTCTGTGGGCCTGGCCATCCTGAGCCCCTGGGTATCACGATCCTGGAATGTTCACACGTTTTCAAAGCCAGTCTCTCAAAACAATGTAGGAAATAATGGATGCCTTATGAGTTAATTGGTAGCACACAAAAAGAAAACAATTTTGAAGAGCATCACAAAGCGGGTTAACATTTTCTTAAATCAAAATAGGATCCGTGATGACATCATACAATCCCCCTAGAATACAGTGGCTCGAGGCTGCTGCTTGCCAAATTGAAGGCTCTCCTGTAGACTTTCAATAATCCAAAGACTCGGGTATGTGGACCTTTCAGCAACGTTCTACAGTCCACACAAAGGAAAGGCTCATTTGCTACAGCATTTTCTGTGTACCAGGAAGTTGCTTGGCTGCCCATCTCACTCATGAGACTACTCTGTGAGGCAGAGATGACCTGGGAGATCCTGCGCAGAGAATGAAAGTGGGTTGTTCATGCAAACCACTTCAGTTACCTACAATGACTGAGCGCATTGTTGATATCTATAGATAACCATTAATAAGCAGCTGTATATGCAGTCTTCGCAAATATATAACTATACTGCAATTATATAAATTACTCATAGTAACTATCAGTAGGCAATTATAAAGCCAGTGATACAGTAAACAGAACCACAAGACACCTTAATGATCATCTGGTCTGACACCTCCTTCTCCTTCTCATCCCTCTTCCTTCTTGTCCTTCTCCTCTCTCCTCCCTCATCCTCAGGCTCCTCCTTCTCTTCCTCACCCATCTCATCCACCTCTTTCTCCTCCTTTGTCCATCCACCCCACAAACATTGATAATGTCAGCTATTTCTGCATGTGCCATAATTACCTGACCTGGTGTCAAAGGACAGTTGAGGAGCATTTGGAAGTTACAATGAACGCTGCAAGCCTTTGAAAAGGAGTTTCTCATGACCTTCCCTGGAGACCTTGTAACAAATGTCTAGTGTGACGTGGGCATGGTCAGAAGACGAGGAACACAGTCTCTGGAACCAGAGTCACATTTCGTTTAAGGGCCAGCATGAGAAAGAACCCAGTATCCACCAGCGGCAAGTGGATAACTAGAGAGAGGGATGCATGGGAAAAGGCATCGCCACTGCATGAGAGCGCATGAGCAACAATGAGATGAACTCAGTGGACTCATCTTCCAGCGGCTTCCTCCAAAGTAAACTTAACAGGACTGTTGGGACTCTTGTGTAGAATGTGAGCTAAGAAGAGGAACAGGAGGACAAACAGAATCAGCGCAGGGCTGGTCCTGAGGCAGAGCTGGGAGGCAGGAGGCTCAGAACAAACTGGAGCATCACTGGGTTTCATGGGGGTCACAGAATTAATTATTTGTTAGACTACACCTCTTATGGCAATGTGCTGGGTATTGTATTTCACAATAAAATGGTTGTCAAAACATTAGCACCGTGCCTCTAAACACACACACAACTGTAAGTGTAAACACAGACAAGCATCTGACTGTATTCAGTAATTATGTGTGCTTATACAAACGAAACACATGCATACAACTATAAGTGTGAACACAGACAAACGTCTGACTGTATTTAGTAATTATGTGTGCTTATACAAATGAAACACACCCACACAACTGTAAGTTTGAACACAGACAAGCATCTGACTGTATTCAGTAGTTACGTGTGCTTATACAAACATTTTCTTTTTACTTTCTCATCTCCAGGTTTCAGTAGTTCCAAAAGTCACCATTTACAAAAATTACCATTTTAGTAAAGTAAAAGTTATCCTAAAAATTAAGGAGAAAAGCTCCACTCTGGACTTGTCTGATTGGTCGCTGCTCCCAGGCTACAGATACTGAAGTGGGAGAAGAGAGGTAGGGGACAGGCCCACATTCCAGCGGAGGATTTATGACTCTTCCCGGACTAATAAAACTACCTAGTGACTTGCTCCTGGCCCAAGCCTAGCCTTTGTGTCCTGGGTTGGCTGAGGAATGTTCTCTCTGTTTTGACAGTCATGATAGTCCACTAGGCAAGGGGCACCCTAGGGGCTACAGAACAGAGCCTCTTTGTGTGTCCCCTGCCCAGCACCAGGGGGCCCTTCTCATCCCTTCCCTTTTCACATTGCTTAGAATCCTTTTAAGATGGTGACTGGATTCAATCACAGCTTTGTAGTGTCCCTACATCTTGTTTCTGCCTTCTCCCAGCTGTGAAAGCTTCAAAATCTGCAAGCAAGAGCTTCCTCACAGCCCAAAAATCCAGGAGCCTATACTGCTTTGAGGGAAGGCTGTAACACCAAGGCTAAGGTCACACAAGGAGGGCAGAAAACAAGATGCTAGGATCACAGTTCACACACACACACACACACACACACACACACACACACACACACACTCCCGAATAACTCACAAGAGCAAAAGACAAAGGCTAAGCCACTAACATGATCCTTGACAGACTCAAGAATCATCAGAGAGACAAGCCTCTGGGTCCACCTGTGTGAGGATTATTTAGGTCAGGTTAGCCTCTGGACATGCCTGTGGGGTGTGTCCTTGATTAGGTTCACTGAAGTGGGAAGCCCCACCCACTGTGGGTGACACTATACCCTAGGCTGGGTCCTTGACTGTGTGAAAATATGAAAGAAAGCCTTTGTTGTTCTCTGCCTTCTACGTTTGGATGCAATGGGACCCACCAGCCTCCTGCTCTTGCCTTCCACATTCCCACCATAATAAACTTCATCACAATTTATAGTTAAACCAAAATAAGCCCTTTCTCCTTTAAGTTGCTCCCCACCTGCTTCCTCTCACTAGGCTCCACCTCCAGTTTTTTACCGTGTATTCCTTACATTTTGTTGCTCTGATAAGACACCAGACAAAGGGCAGCTAACAGAAGAGTTTATCTGGGGGCACAGGTCCAGAGGGTGAGTCCATAATGGTAAGGAAGCCATGGTGGCAGATGTAGGAAGCAGAGAAAGTGAACTGGAAGTGGGGTGAGGCTCTAAACCCTCAGCGCTTACCCCGTTATGTACTTCCTACCCTCTATGCCCTAAAAGTTACAGAACCTCCCTAAAGAGTGCCACCAACCTGGACCAAGTCTCTAAATACACGAGCATATGGGGGATACTTTTCATTTAAACAACTGAATATCACATTCCAATGATGCTGTCAGTCAAGAGATCCATTCATCTCATAAGACAAGTTGTATGTTGTGCATCTCCAAATACTCCCATAGTTTTAACAGCCCCAGGATTGCTCAAGATAACCTCTTAGCTTTGAGGCTCTATAAACTATAAAAGAAAAGAAAATCCTCCACGATATGCTGATACAAAGTAAATATTTCCACTCCACAGAAGAGGAACAACAGACAGGGCATTAAAAGGATGGCCAGACCAAGCCAAGGACAAGAATTTAGTTCTATAGCTCCATGTCCATCATCATAGGGACATGATGGCATGACTTAAGATTCAAAGGGCTAGGGCAGCCTTGTCCCTATTGATTTCAGCATACAAGAAGCCTGTCTTGGGTGGCTCTGCTTTCTTGAGCACACATTCCAGATTCCTACCATCTCTGACCTCCCTGACTCTGTTGCCACTTACGGCTTACCCTTGTAGCTTCATACAGAATCAGCTCAGGGAATACCTCCAAGGACTTGGGTCCCCATTTCTAGGCCTCCCAAGCTTTCCTTTGAGATCTGCTGGAAGCCTCCGTGACCTCTGCACCCTGCCAGCCTCTTACATTCTGCATGCCTGCAAAACCAGGGTCATGTGAGTGACACCAAAGTCTTCTACTCTCAGCTCAATCGGTGGCTGTACCCAATGAGAAACACCAAGGGCGCCAGGCGGTGGTGGCTCACGCCTTTAATCCCAGCACTCCGGAGGCAGAGGCAGACGGATCTCTGTAAGTTTGAGGCCAGCCTGGGCTACAGAGTGAGTTCCAGAAAAGGCACAAAGCTGCACAGAGAAACGCTGTCTTGAAACCCACCCCCAAAAGAAAAGAAAAGAAAAGAAAAGAAAAGAAAAGAAAAGAAAGA
>CABHPP010147289.1:27423-48961 GCA_902168425.1 Peromyscus attwateri
GTGGTATTCAGGCAGACATGGTGCTGGAGAAGGAGGTGAAAGTTCTACATCTTGATCATCAGGCAATAGAAAGTGAACTGTGTGTCACACTGGGTATGGCTTGAGCATTGAAGACCTCAAAACCCACCCCCACAGTGACATACTTCCTCCAACAAGGCCACGCCTACTCCAAAAAGGCCACACCTCCTAATATGCCACTCCTTATGGGAGCTATTTTCTTTCAAACCACCACATTCCACACCCTGACCCTCATAGGCTTGTAGCCATAACATAATGCAAAAATGTATTCAGTCCAACTTTAAAAGTCCCCATAGTCTATAACAGTCCCAAACTTATTTAAAAGTCTAAAGTTCAAAGTCTCGTCTGAGACTCATGCAATCACTTAACTGTAATCTCCTGTAAAATAAAATCAGAAAGCAGATGGTGTACTTCCAACACAGGATGCACAGCACAGGATACACATTACCATTCCAAACTGGAGGGAAGGGAGGATAGTGAGAAAAAACTAGACCAAAGCAAGACTGAAAACCAACTGGGCAAATTCCAAACTGTGTATCTCCATGTCTGATGTAAAAGTGCTCTTCAGATCTCCAACTCCTTTCATTTTTGTTGACTGCATCACACTTCTATCTCTTGCGCAGGTTCCACTCCCTGTTAGCAGATTTCCTCAGCAGGTATCTCATGACTCTGGCATCTCCAACATCTTGAGATCACCAAAGCAATCCAGGCTTTAACTTCACAGCTTCGCACAATGGCCTCTATGCAGGAACACCCTTGACACATACCTGGCCTCTGTGGCTTTCTTCAGTCACAGAGGAAGATTCTATAACCCCTTTCTTCTGTCCTTGACTCTGAAGTCAGAACTATGTGGTCAAAGCTGCCAAGTTCTGCCACTAGCCAAGGCTGGAACATGCCCCCTTATTCAATTACATTTTCACCAGCTTTCTGTTTTCAATGGTTTCCTTCACTGCCTAAGCTTAGCTGTCCTGACTCTCAATCTATAGGCCAGGCTGGCCTCAAACTCAGAAATCTGCCAGCCTCTGCCTTCCCAGTGCTTGGATTAAAGGTGTGCACCACCACACCCAAACTCTAAGCTTTTCTTTCATTTCTTTTCACAAGTTGGAAACTTGGCTGAATGGGGTCTTACCCTGAGGTCATCACTTCATTTATTCTATTTCTTAATCTGTTTATCTCCTGGAACACAGGACTTAGCTCCATTCCACTTCCTGGTGCCCATTTTCTCCTCGAATGTACATTTTGCATTTTTACTTTCTCAGCTTGTTCCTTTTAATTATAATCTTCATTAGAGTTAACACTAATAGCCACATGACAGAATCTATACGAGTCTGTTTTCTTCTTCCAATGGAATTAATCCAAATCTCTTCACTTTAGTCTCAGGCAGACTCTTTAGAAAAGGGCAAAAAGCAACCACATTCTTTGCCAAAATACCACAAGAACAATCTCTAGGCAATATACTAAAATTCTTCTCCTCTGAAACCTCTTGAGCCAGGACCCTACAGTTCAAATCACCCTTATCACCACTGTCTTCCATGCTCCCACTAGTTTGGCCCATTAGGCAGCACTTAAAACATTCTACTGCTTTCCCAACCCAAAGTACCAAAGTCCAAATTCCTCCAAACAAAAACACGGTCAGGCCTATAACAGCAATACCCCAGTCCCTGGTACCAACTTCTGTCTTAGGGTTTCTATTGCTGTGAAGAGGCACTATGACCAAGGCAACTGTCATAAAGGAAAACATTTAATTGGAGTGGCTTACGGTTCAGAGGTTTAGTCCATTATCATCATGGTGGGGCATAGTGGCATGCAGGCAGACATGGTACTGGAGAAGGAGCTGAAAGTTTTACGTCTTGATCCTCAGCCAACAGGAAATGAACTGTGTGTCACACTGGGCATAGCTTGAGTATAAGAGACCTCAAAACCCATTCCCCCACAGTGACACATTTCCTCCTACAAGGCCACATCTATTCCTACAAGGCCACACCTCCTAATAGTGTCACTCCCTATGGGGACCATTTTCTTTCAAACCACCACAACCATCATGGCTGGGAGCATGGCCGCAGGACGGCAGGCATGGTGCTGAAGCATTAGCTGACATCCCTACCCAGAAGGAAGAGACAATGAAAGAGAACTAACTGGAAACGGAATGGGCTTCTGAAGCCTCCAAGCCCACCCCCATTGATATACACCTCTCAGTCCTTCCCAAACATTTTCACCAGCTGGGGAGCAAGCATTCAAATATAGGAGCTTTGAGGGGGACATTCTCATTCACACCATCACAATATCTTTTTTAAAATCTAGATTCTGCATGTGAGAAAAAAATATGTGGTATCTGGCTCTCTGATTCTGACTTTTTTCACTTAATATGATAAACTCGGTTTCCAGTTCCATCTAATTTCTTGCAAAAAAAAATGTATTCTTTCCTATGGATAATTAAAAACCAATTGTGTATTATGATGTAGATGTATGTGTGTGTATGTATGTATATCACATCTTCTTACCCATTCGATCATTGATGGGTACCGAGAGTGATCAATAACTTGGCTATTGTGAATGGTGCTACAATAGGCCTGAGAATGCGGTATCTCTAGAGTATACTGACAGGGTTTTTGTTGGGGATGGAGGGAGTTGGAGGGGAGGAGACTCAGAAGAGGCACAGCTGGACCATATGATCGCTCCATTGTTAATTTTGTGGGCAGCCTCCATACTGATTTCCAAAGTGCCTGAACTAATTGACATTCCTACCAACAGTACGTAAGGGTTTCTGTTCCCAGCGTTTGCTGTTTGTTCCCTTGATGGTAGCCATCCTGCCTCTGGCAAGATGAGAGAATTTCAGTTTGGTTTTACCTTGCGTTTCTCTGATGGTTGAAGGTGTTAAACAATTTTTCCTGTATGTATTACCAGTTATACTTCTTTCAAAAGCTTTGTATACAATTCACTTATCTGTTTATTAGTAGATTATTTGCTCTTTTGGTGGGTTTTTTTGACTTTTTATATATTCTGAATATTAATTTCCTGACAGATAAATAACTGCCGAAGATTTCCCCCCAATTTGTAAACTGTCTCTTCGCTAAATTAGTTGAGTTCATTTTTTTTTTGTTTGTTTGTTGTTTTGTTTTTTGCTGTGCAGTACCTTCTAATCAGGTACAGTCATATTTGTCCATTCTTATTATTTCCTGGGTTATTTGGATCCTTAAACCCATGAGGCCATGTTGGGGGGTGGGGGCATGCTGTCTCCTGCAATGTCCTCAAAGTATATTCCTCGTCGTCCAGGTGCAAATTATTTGACTTAAGTTTGATGGTTCAAATGTCTTTAACATCCACAGTGCTTTTTCTGGACAAACTGTGAGCTTTTTAAACCCTTCTGCTCCACTTGGTTTTCAATTTTCATTCTAAATCTGGATAAAAAGCTTTAAAATGAAGCCACCGGATTTGCTAACTCCGTGAGGTTTCATTTTGTTTTGTTTCGGTTATTGTTTTCAGTCTCACTCTGAAGCCTAGGAACTATGTAGCCCTGGCTGGCTTCAGACGTAGAGCAATCCTCCTGCCTCAGCCTCCTCAGTGCTGCTGCAATTACAGGCATGAGCCACTGTGCCTGGCTGTCACCTTTACAATCCAGCCTCCCGCATAGTCTTAGGACATGGGGAAAACGCAGACAAGTTCTTTGCAGGATGTAGTATGCTCTGCCTGCAGCCCGATTCCTAGCAGAGTTCTCTCACCCACCTGGACCCTAATGAACATGCTCTTCACTGATGTGGCCAGCATGGTGGCCTTCGGAGCTTCAGCCAGACACACAATAAGCTCTGTTTGCAGAACTTTAGGACTTCTCTATCCAGCTTCTCTGAAAATCCATATGTTCCTGCCCCACACCAGCTCCAAAAGTTGCAGAACTGTACAGTTAAGTTTAGTCATGCACTGTCCTTCTCGGGTGCCAACTATCTGTGTTGGTTTTCATCTGTATGACAAAGGCCAGCCAGAAATTTGGGCTTACATTTCAGGATTTCACTCCATGGACACTGGGATCTATTATTTCTAAGCTGTACTGAGGCAGAGCATCATAGAGGGGAGCGTGTGGCCAATCAAAATGGCTCACAAGGCAGACAAGAGAAGAGACAGTGAGACAGGGACAGAGGACAAGACATATCTTTGCACACATCGCCAGTGGCCTAATTCTGGTCTAGTTCACTCCCAAAAAATGTGTGTGTGTGTGTGTGTGTGTGTGTGTGTGTGTGTGTGTGTGTGTGTGTATGCATGTGTGTGTGTGTGTCTAACCATGGATTCAGGAAGATCTGCCTGCTTCTGAGTACCTGGTGGGATTAAAGGCACGTACCACCATGCCCCACTTGGTTCTGTTTTTTTTTTTTTGTTTTTTTTTGTTTTTTTGTTTGTTTTTTTTTTTGATGCTTAAGCTTTGCCTTTTCTTCTTAAAGCTTGAGATTTCTCCTGTGGAATGTGCTTCTGGCTGATTGGCCCTCTGCCCTCTCAGGAAACTCTCAGTTAATCTCATTTCTTTTCTACATTGTACCAAACCAGGCATCCTATTGAACAATTCAGTGCCCTGGGATGGGTAGCAACAAAGAAAGGGGCGGATGTGCTTTTACAGATACTGAGGGTGCGGGTGTGGGGGACCCGCCAGGAGGGAGGTAAATGAATGGACCTAGTCCTTGAACCTGCCACAAACTCCCTCAGTAATGACTTCTTTCTCACCACTTGCCAAGCATTGACAGTTGATAAGAGTATCTCCCAGTCAAACAAGGCCATCCAGAGAGAACGAGTTACTTCTTCAAGTACACAAACAGCAAGTGACACCTTTGAGGAACAGGAAGAATCACAAAGCATTGACACTGTGAAGGGGAGAAAATTGTCAGTAATCAACAAAAGAAGTGGGGGTCTGAGCCGGGCAGTGGTGGCCCACGTGGGAGGCAGAAGCAAACTGGTCTCTGAGTTGGAGGCCATCCTGGTCTACAGAGAGAGTTCCAGATGGCCAGAGACACACAGTGAAACCCTGTCTCAAGAAAGAAAGAAAGAAAGAAAGAAAGAAAGAAAGAAAGAAAGAAAGAAAGAAAGAAAGAAAGAAAGAAAGAAAGAAAGAAAGAAAAAGAAAGGAGAGAGAAATAGAGAGGGGGGAGGGAAGGAGGGAGGGAAGGAGGGCAGAAGGAAGGAAGGAGGAAAGATATCTGAAAACTTAAGAAACCTGGGGAGGAAAATGAATATCCAAATTCTCAACTCCTGAGGGAATTCAAACGTTTGAAAATCAACACCTATGTTGATGAAACTGTCAGGTGCCAAACTCTAACAATTTTGACAGCAGAAAGGGAAAATTGGCCCATCTTATACATGGGAGTCAAATAGAGTGGATTTATCAGCAGAAATGTTATAAGCAAAAAAGAGAATGGATCTGGGTATGATATGGTTCATGCATGTTATCCCAATACTTTGGAGGCTGAGACAGAAAGATTGAAGTGAGCTCAAGGCCAGCCTGGGCTACATCCTGAGCCTTATCTCAAAAGAAGGAGGAGTGTTACTAGGGTTTTCTCCAATCCTGCCCAGCCCCACTGATCCCACAACCGCTTATAAAATAATCACAGAAGCTCATATTAATTAAACTGCTCAGCCATTAGCTCAGGCCTACCATTGTCTAGCTCCTATACTTAAACTCCGCCCATTTCTGTTAATCTATATGTTGCCACGTGTTCTGTGGCTTTACCTGTTGCCTTTACGTGTTGTTCCCTGGACGGCAGGCTGGTGTCTCCCCCAGGCTTCCACCTCCCAGCCTCTCCTCTCTGTTTGTCCCGCCTATCCTATACTTTCTGCCTGACTACTGGCCAATCAGCGTTTTATTTATTAATCAGTCATAACAACAATTATTCACAACATGCAGGACATCCCACAGCAGAGGAGGATGTGACATAAGAGGTATGGAGAAGATGAAAGGGAGGAGGAGAAGGAGCAAGAAGGGGAGGAGGGGCAGGAGGAGGAGCAGGAAGGAGCAGGAGGGGCAGAAGAAGGAGGAGGAAGGGGAGGAGGGGCAGAAGGAGGAAGGGGAGTAGCAGGAGGGGGAGCAGAAGGGGAGGAGGAGCAGGAGGAGGAGGAGGAGGCATTCAAAGTACTAATGGAGAAAATCTTCCACACTACACTCAGAATATCTGAGAGCCGAAGTTCAGTACAACTAGAATTGCTGTAAAGAAAAATGATGAAGAGAAGCAACTTAAGGATGATAATTAGAGTGTCATGGAAACATAGGAAAGAATAAATGCCTCTGCAGCTGGGTACTCAGTCAGGTCAGGAATACACTTCCATAACAGTAATATGTAAATCATGTTCATCTCCATATAAAAGTTAGAAGAGGGGGATGGAGAAATGGAACACTTCCTGCTCTTCCAGAAGACCTAAGTTCAATTCCCAGCACCCACATCAGGTAGCTCATAATCATCTGTAGCTCCAGTACCAGGTAATCCAATTCCCTTTCCAAAATCAACTGCATTCATGTGTGCAAATCCACACAGAGACACACATACACATAATCACAAAGTTAAAATACAGCCAGGCAAGGTGGTGTACATTTTTAATCCCAGTGGAGAAACAGAGGCAGGCAGATCTCTATGAATTCAGGGCCAGCTTGGTCTACACAGTGAGTTCTGGGGCAGCCCAGGCTTTATAGTAAAACTATGTCTCAAAACAAAAAATTAAAGACAAAAGTATTATAAATAACTATAACTACCATGATTTGTTCGTGGCCAACATTATAAAAATACAGAAAAGGGGAGAAACTAAAGATGTTGGGTGGGTGGTTTTTTTTTTTTTTTATATATGATCAGTGTTGTTATCAACGTAAAATAGATGATTAAAACTGAAAGGCAGGGGATGGAGAGACTGCTCAGCAGTTAAGAGCACTGGCTGTTCTTCCAGAGGTCCTGAGTTCAATTCCCAGCAACCACATGGTGGCTCACAACCATCTATAATGCATACAGGCAGAAAGAGCACTCATATATTAAAAAAATAATAAGTAATTTTTTAAAAAAAAAACTGAAAGGCAATTTGAGTAAAATTTGTGCTGTTCACAACAGTTTTTAATATAGCATATGCATAAAACATAAAGAAAAGTACATAAAAGGTGCACACTAGTTTTTAAAACTCACCAAGTCACAAGCGAAAATAGCAAGACTAGAGAATAGAACAGAGAAACTACAAAATGGTCACAAAGGGGTGACAGTGAGTCCTTATTTATCAATAATTAAATGCGAATGGATAAAATTTCCCAGCCAAAACACATGGAGTGATTGAATTTTAAAGATCCACACATACTGCCTACAAGAATGTTAGCTTTAGGGACATGCACACACTGAAGGAGGAAGCACTGTATTCACATAGTCTGTAAATGACAAGAAAGATTATTACATGACAAAAGGCAGTCAGTGTAGCAAGAGGGTGAAGTAAACTCAGACATCAATGCACCCAACAGTGTGACCCCCAAAATATACAATGTAAATGCAAACAGCTCCAAGGGAGAGAGAGATGCCATACAAACACGGAAAGGGACTTACTTCATCGCCCTGCTTTGAACAGAAGTAGACAGAACAAGGCTAAAGGCTAAAACATGCACAGAGTCTTCACTACAATAGCAGCAGAAAATCTCACTCACCTCAATCATAGAGAGAACATTGTCCATGATATATTCTATAAGGCCACAAAGCAAATGTTCCTGAAGCCATGCCATGTCTTTTCTGGCTGCAATAAGACTAAAATCATAAAATCCACAGTTCATGAAAAGTAAATAGAGTAGGTTTAAACAACCAATTGTTTAAAAATAAAGGGAAGATTTTAATGTTTTAAACAAGGTCTCACTGTGCAGGGTAGATGGAAAGATGCCTACTTTTCATAGGTTTTTGTAACAAATTGCACACTGAGACAATGAGATCTTGATTCCCTACCCAAACACACACACACATAGATCAGAAGAATTAAAATGTCCATACTATCCAAAATGACCTACAGATTCAATGCTGTGTCCACCAAGATCAGAATAATATGCTTCACAAATAGAAAAAAGAAATTCTAAAATTCCAGACCCAAACACAACAGAACAAAATACAGAGAGAGAAACACATTAATTCTTCTACGTTAACCTACACTGCAACAAGCTGCCAAGATCACATTGGGTCAAAGATAGATTCTTCAATCTATAATTCTTCAATTCTACAGAAAGTAGATGCCAATACACAGAATGTTCTGGACCCTTATCTCACTTCAGACCAAAAAAAATGGATTAAAGACTTAAATATAATACCTAAAACTTGAAAACTATGAGGAGAAAAAAAAATATGGTAAAATCTTCTTCATAACGATCTTGCTGATGCATTTTTTTTGATCCATCACCACAAAGCAGAAATGACAAAAAACAAACGTCTCTGAATGTGGCAAGAGTGGAAAGGAGACCCCTAGGATGGAAGAGAGTATCTTCGAACTATATATTTAATAAGAGGTTAATAGTCTAAATATATAAGGAACCCAAACAAGTCAAAAGCTACAATCCAGGCTGTCAACATGGTTCAAAAGAGAAAGGTACTTGTTACCAGCCTGATGGTCTAGGTTCCATCCCCAGGACCTGCATGGTGAACAGAGAAACCAACTCTCACACAACATCCTCTGACCTCCACACAAGTGCTGTGGAAAGCATGAGCCCCACCCTACTCCCCAATCACACACATACAAGTAAACTTTTAAAAGTCAAAGTCCCACAAATAAGCTCAATTTTAAAATAGACTGAGGATTCAACAAGACCTCTCTCAAAGGCACATGTTCAAATATCAACAAGTATACAGAAAATGCCCATGAGCACTAGCAGAGAAAGCCCCGTCAAAACCCTAAGGAGATACACTACCTCCAGACAGCACACCAATGGGCATTAGGACCATAAAGGCTATCATCAAAACACAAAAGATAGGAAGTTCTGGCTAACAAAATGAGAGCAGACTGAAATGATGGGATTTCAAAGGGATATTTCTCTTGTATCATGTAATCTGATCTCACTGTTTGGTGGACTGTAATGTGCTGACACTGGCATCCAACTTGTCTGAGTGAATGAGATTTTATTATCACCTTTAAACTATTAAAATATTTCCACTGAATTTTTTTGAAAAGTTGGCCAACTGTATGAAAAATTTGTGTGCACATATTATCCAGATCTTTCTTTCCCTAAAAAGAAAAGTTTTGTTGTTTGCTTGGTTTGTTATTTTTTTCCATCTTTTATTCTTTGTATGGCTGGTTCGTTGGTTGGTTGGTTAGTTGGTTTTTCCAGTGCTTGGGATGGAACCCAGGGCCTCACATATATAAAAAGACAATTTGAATGAGGTTTTCAAGGAACCAGGAAAGAGACCTTCACACTCTTCCCTATGTTAAAACTTGCCCAAGTGAGCTCAGGCTTTTGTAACAAATTGCACACTGAGACAATGAGATCTCGATTCCTTACCCAAACACACACACATACTCACTTGCATGCACGCACACATATGACTATAAGTCCCAAGATCAAGGTGCCATTAATATTTGATCCCTGGTAAGGGATCTACGTTAGGTTCATGTAGAATGATCTTCTCACTGTCTAAAAAAGAAAAAGGGATTTTAAAAAGATAGAAAAAAGGAGGTGGGGAGAGAGAGAAAGGGAAGAAGGCAGCCAGTCCATCATGGGTCACCTTCAAGAACATATTACATTGGATCCTGGGACTTAAACATATCGTTTTGCAGTAACACAAATATTTAGTCCACATCACCCTAAGCACAGCTGTCTAGGCATCCACCAGCCAGGATTCTACTATCATCTGCCTCCTTCAATTTGTTCCTGCTCCTACTTGCTTGCATAGGTAGGCCTAGTGTTCTGCAGTCCAAGACTCGGTGGTTTGGTTGGTCTTATAGTAACCTTGTGTAGACAAAGGGACTCCAGTGTGCCTTATGTCTCCCAGGACCCTGGAGAGCTAGCTACACAGGCATTAGTCCCCACCTCTCTGACTCTGTGTTGCCCAAAGGCTCCTGGTGCTTCTATGCACTCCTTGGTAGAATGACTGAGGAGTCTGCTTCATGCCCTGGTCCCACCCCCATTTTCTTCAGACATCAAATGTCCCTAGGAGCAACGTGGTGATCACTGCTTGAGCTACAGCATGACCTGCAAGTTCTCAGGTGACAATACTGGTTCACTAGGGCTCTCCAACCCCCACCATCTTTTATACATTCCTCTCTCTTCTCTTCCTACCCAGTTCAGAGCAGATTTGCCTATACAGGGGCCTCTGAGTGCTTCAGAGGGCTCTATATAAGCTTATCCAAGACTCTACTTCTGCAGACTGGCCTCCCCAGGTAGAACTCTCCGGGTACTGATGACAGGGAGAAGTGTGTCTGTCTGACTTTATATCTTTCCCACCTTTTTGCTTTTTTATCATTAGAGCTATGCCTCATGCTATAAACAGAAATAAACAGAGTCCTGTACTATTGAATCTAAGACCAGCTAGCCACTTGCCATAGTCCCATGGAATTCTGAGAGTGTTCAAGCACAGAAAAACTCTTTATCAACTAGAAATTTAGAACATACATGTCTCAGTTTGGGTCTCTATTACTATGAAGAGATACTGCGACCAGGGCAACTCTTGTAAAGAAAAACATGGCAGCTTACAGTTTCAGAGGTTCAGTCCATTATCATCATGGTGGGACATGGTGGCATGCAGGCAGACACTATGCTGAAGAGGTAGCTTAGAGTTCCACCTCTTACAGGCAACAGGAAGTAGACTCAGCATCACACTGAGGGAAACTTGAGCAAAAGAGACCTCAAAGCCTGCCCCCACAGTGACACACTTCTCCAGCAAGGCCACACCTACTTCAACAAGACCATACCTAATAGTGCCACTCCCTTTGGGGGCCATTTTCTTTCAAACCACCACAATATGTAAGTGCTTCTACCATGATAGGGATCCTTGCATATAAACTGGGCAGGCCCCTGCTGCTCAGTGCCCAAGCCCAGGTTCGAGCTTCCTGGGGCAGCAGCCCCCTTTCCTTGGCCATAATATCATGCTGTATCTCTCTAGGTTAGACAAACAAATGTACAAGGACATCGGAAAGAAGGAGCTCCTTTATCTCTAAGTTCGGACTAAGCCACTGTCACTTCCTACCCAGACCCCTTGAGGAACACCACTGTACCAGCCACATTGGCAAGAACGGGGTGAAGAAAGGATGTACCCTAATATAAAGGGTACGTGAGGCCTGCAGTTTCAGCTGTCATTTCCTCCATCCTGAGCTCTGCTTTACCAATTCACTTCCCATTAGCCAAAACCCAAAGAGTGGAAGTGTGGCAAATTCAAATCAACACAAATCCCATTTCCCAGCATCCACTGGGACAGTGTCTTTCAGTTCTACCTCCTTCTTAATGGGCTCCAGAAGTCTGCCCAGCACTGAGTCCTTAGTGACAGTACTAATTCCTGACTTGCCAGGCTGTGGGGGAGACACAGCCTCATATTCCACAGTCTGTGGACAACAGTGAGGTTCACACACACACACACACACACACACACACACACACACACACTCATAAATTCTTTTTCTTTTTAAAGTCTGTAAATGAATCCATGGGCATTCTACAGAGGAAAATAAGTCAGGAGTAAAAAAAAAAAAAATGAAACAATTTGACAAATACTGAGTAGCTGGAAGAGGACAGAAGTACAACACAATCCCAGGCATCTGGAAACTTATTCCTGAATAATATTTTTAAATGCACCATTAGTAAACAAAAGCAACATGTAAAAGTAAAAGTCTGATGAAAGAAAATTTAAAAGTGCTGAATAAGGGGATATTCCATGTTCACGAGCACGACATGAGAAGAAAGATTGATAAAGTCACCAGCGGTCACCTCCATTTGATACACAAAGAGTCACAGTTTCTGTATATGGAAGGAGAATAGCTCTCAATGATATCCTAAAGACAAGCATAGATGAGGTTCTTTTCCTAAGAAATCCCACTGTAACAGTTCTCAGAGGCAGTTCGTCTGCAGGCACATAGTATGAATCATGAACTCATTCTCATGAGTTACGCAGAGTACTGCTCCTACCTGAGAGGGGTTGAAGGCTGGCAGATACTGACTTCAGTTTCTTAAAAGGAAAGTGACGTCTTTTGAGTGGGTTTGTAACTCTTTGGCAGGTGACTCGCTTGGCATATGCAAACTCCTGAGTTCAATTTCTAACATAACAAAAGCAAAAGCAAACCCATGTCTTAAGACTGTGCATTTGGAAGTGGCTTACAGCTGTCTTTAACTCCCTCTTCTAGCCTCTGTGGGCATTACACACACATACACACACACACACACACACACACATGCACACACATTCATGCACACAAACATGCATACATGGTGTACTCACATGCAGGCAAAACACTCACTAATTTTTTTTAATTTTAAACAATTTAAAAAAAAAAACTTTGCATTCATTTACCCAGCACTTACATTTACATCTTTCATAGCAGGGATAAGTTACTGTCATCACTTCCTGAGGACACAGACTATTGTGTAGCTCGAATTCTAATTGGTCTTAATAATAATAACCCGGAGTCAGATATGGGGGTAAATGCTGAAAGATCAGAGAAGAGGAGGAGCCAGCCACTAGAGAGAGACTTCTTACCTCTACCGATCCTCAGACGGAAAGGGAGGGGTTGAACTCCTGTCTCTTCCCGCCTTATATTCCTGTCCCCACCTTCCTAGTGCTGGGATTAAAGGTGTGAACTTCCCATGTGCTGGGATCAAAGGCATGATACTGTCTAGTGCTAGGATTAAAGGAATGAGCCTCCACTGCCTGGCTCTATTTCTCTTTTAGACTGGATCAATCTCATGTAGCCCCGGGTGGCCTTGAACTCCTGATCTTCCTGCTTCCTCCTCCCAAGTGCTGGGATTAAAGGTGTGTGCCACCACTGCCTGGCCTCTGTGGTTAACTAGTGGCTAGCACCCCACTCTGATCTCCAGGCAAGCTTCATTTGTTAGAGCACAAATAAAATATCACCACACTAGTGCTGCCCACTTTGGCTCTGGTACCAACATCAAGACATCCCTACTTTTCAAGTCAGTGCTATGCAAATGACTTGCCCGGATGCAAAACCCCTCTTTGAGCAGTTTTAATGTCTTGATCCTCATTATGACAGGCAGAGCTGGAGAGTGCAGCTGCTACCCCAACTATCCAAGGCAGAATGTTTGGCCAGCGTAGCAGCAATTTATGTGGACCTCAAACAATGTCACATGGCTGCAGGGGGTTGGGGGTGGGGCAGGAGATACTTCCCAGAAAGCCTATGGTGGGAGAGATCCAGACAGCCCAGCCAGAATCTCCCTGAGTTTACCCAGAAAACTAACCTCCTGGGCTGAACTTCCACCATTCAGTGCTGTGTTCCGGGAATTTCCCACAATGGCAAACCAAGGGCTCTGTAGACAAATACTGTTTGGTCCTGTCACTAGCAAATGAGTAGAGACTAATTCATGAGAACCACAAATATCTGGAGGCCAGGGCCCACCAGGCACCATTGTCACCCTGGGCCCTCCCTCTCCCAGATCCAACACCCTGCCTGGGAAAGTATGGGTCTGAGGTACCGCTGGATCCTCAGCCTCAGGCAGCAGACAGCAAGAAGTTGAGACTCAGAGCAGCCTGTGTCCTTGTCCTGGTTACTAGATGTCACACATCTATTTCCTGACCTGTACACTGTGATAAGGACCCATCCAAGGCTAGTGCGGGTCATGTGTAGTGAAGTATTAAGAATGCCTTGAAGTACTCATGAGAATTATTGTTGCTCAATCTTTATACATCCCATGCCCCCCATGAGACAGTTTTATTTTGTTTCCTGGGGGCTTTTTATCACACTTAAATACTAATTTGAGGATAGGCTGGCTTTTTTTCTTTTCTTTCTTTCTTTCTTTCTTTTTTTTTTAAATGTCACAAACTAGAGTCATTTGGGAAGATGGAGCTTCAGTTGGGAAAATGTGCCCCCCCCCCAATTGGCCTATGGGCAAACCTGTGGGGCATTTTCTTGATTGCTCATTGTGGGGGAGGGCCCGGCTCACTGTGGGCACTGCCACTCCTGGGATGGTGGTCCTAAGTGATATAAGAAAGCAGGCTGAGCGAACCATGAGAAGCCAGTCAGTAAGCAGGGCGTCTCCGTGGTCTCTGCTTCAGTTGCTGCCTCCAGGTTCCTACCTAGTCAACCCCCAGTCGCAAGCCAATCCTCTCGGCTCTCGCAGGCCCTCTTGTCAGGACCATACTCACTGTCCACTTGCTCTCTCTTTACTCCCTGACCCCACCCTCAGCTTCTCCCGCGACCCTCCAACGTCCACCTTTTCCATCTACAGAGGACTGCTCCTCCCAGCTCCTCCTCTCAAGCTCATTTCCAGAACTGACTCGTAAAGACCCGACGCTCCGAAATGTCTCGGCTTGTGATGATCCCACAGTACTCTTAAAACCTGTCAAGAAGTAGGTGTCGTGGTGCACACCTGTTACCCCAATACTCGGGGTGACGCACAGCAGGTTTCACATAAAAATCAGCAAAGTTCTTATTAAGACTCGGGGACGCCTTTAATCCCAGCACTCGGGAGGCAGAGGCAGGCGGATCTCTGTGAGTTCAAGGCCAGCCTGGGCTACCAAGTGAGCTCCAGGAAAGGCGCAAAGCTACACAGAGAAACCCTGTCTCGAAAAACCAAAAAAAAAAAAAAGACTCGGGGAAGTAACTGAAGCCTAGTCCTCTGGAACAGCAGCAGCCAGTGTTCTTAACTGCTGAGCCGTCTCTCCCAGACCATAAATAACACATTTTTAAAGACATGAACTCCAGTATGCCAAACCCAAAGTAGTGGGAACAATGGAGTCGGTTCTATTTATACATATTCTTTACTTTTTTATTTGAAAATTTGTACATGTATAGAACGTGTCTTGACCACAATCATATGCATCCCTCACTCCCCACTCCAGCTCCGTGAAAGTACCCCCATCATATCTCCCTCTCAATTTCATATCCTCCTTTTATTTTTACTCATTCATTTATTTAACCCACTAAGTCCTATGAATGCTGCCCATATGTGCCTGAGTCACCCACTGGGGCATGGAGAACAGTGGCCATATTCCCAAAGAAAAGTGACTCTCGCTCCCCCAGCAGCCAATAGCTCTTCAGTTTCCGGTGCAGCCTCAGGAGCCCCTCCCACCTCTACGCTGGATTTTGTAACTCTCTTGCCCTTGCACAGGTAACCAAAGCTGCAGTGAGGTCACATGTGCAGCTGCTTTGTCAGGTTCAGAGGACAGTAGTTCACTGTACCCTGCCCAATCTTCTGGCTCATTCATTCTTTCTGCCCCTGCTGCTGCCATGTTCCGAGCCTGGAGCTGAGGTAATATAGATGGCCGGTCAATAGCCGAGCACCCACAGTCACTTAGTCTCAGAACTGTGAATAGGAATGCACCATGTGGGATCTCCCTGGAGTCTGGCTTCGTGCATATGGGATTTTCAGCCCACCCCTGCACTGTCTGTTGTCACAGGAGGTCCTATTGAAGTAAGACAGCAGTCTCACACTGGCACGTCATTGGAAGACAGAGTATTTTTACAGTATGTCAGATTTCTGTGGATGTTTTCCCCTGATAATGCAGCAACACTTGACAAGCACTAGTTTCTTAAAGCTTGGTTGCATTGTAAAATCAAAACTCGCATCAGCGGGGGCTGGAGTGATGGCTCAGTGGTCAAGAGCACATGCTGCTCTTGCAGACGACTTGTGTTCGGTTCTCAGCACCCATATCACAGTTTGTAATTATCTGTATCTCCAGTTCCAAGGGGTCCAATACCTTCTTTTGACCTCTGAGGTCACTAGGCACGCATGTGGTGCACATACATACATGCATGCAATGCACTCATACACATAAAAGCAATTGTTAAAAGTCATATCAATGAAGTTACCCTGCTCTGCGATACACAACCAGTGGCCCCTGAATCTCTTGACTGGGCATGAATGTGTAAGTTAGCTAGGTAACCACTGACTCACAGAATCAAGCAGATTTTCTAAGTGTTGATTTCTTTCATTATTTACATGAAAAAAAAAAAATCCCACTTACCTAGAGAACTTCCTTCCTGTGAAAACAGTGCCCACATATAAAATCTGCTACCTCACAGTGGCAGTTTGAAGGCACCCAACACAATTATCTCTATGAGGCAGAATACCAGGGCTTAAACTACTCAGTAAATTTTTAAAAATCTGAGTAATTATGATTATCATAATACCTCTCCCCTTGGAACATTTTCACACACACCCCCCCCCCCCCCCGTGGAATGAATTAAGTGAACTTAATGTTTCAGATAGCCCAAGCTAGCATTTTCTGCACCATTGAAAAACTGTGCAGAGAGGCATTGTCTGTACACTCGTTCACTCACAAGTTTTATGCTCTGAGTGAGCTGGAGGAGAGAGAGTAGCTAACAGACAATGTACGGAAAGATGTGGCCTTGAGACAGGACCTCCCTTCACCTCCTCAAGGATGTGTTATGCCCCTGTCAAGTCATCATGGAAGAGGCGCGGGCAGCCTATTGTGCCCTGAGGCAAGACGCCTAGCATGCAACACACAGAGCCACATCTCTCCTTTAGTCATAGATTCTGCCCCTGTCAGCCAGAGTCAAGTGTATGTGCGTACATAGGTGATTATGCACGTGTGAGTGTGGGCACGTGAATGAGTCAGCGGGTGGGGATGTGTACATGAGTACAAGTCAGTCTGCAAGTTTGTGTTTTCTCTGCCCTCTCCCACTGCTCTGTCTTGGCATTTGCCTTCCATATTATCTTCCCCACACATTTGTGCATTCTATTTATGGAGTTGGTAAAAATTCCATACTCCCCTACCTAAAATCCTCCAACTCCCCTTCCTTCTCGCCCCCAGCCACAGCACTGTGAAGATTTTATATTCCCCACCTGCCCAGCCCCCAGCACACCAAGACCCCTATGAGCCTAACTTCATTCAGCAGAGCCTACACAGGCAGTCTTGAGTCTTATGGCCTGGTAGGACCTTCCTCCCTGTAGTTAGAATTCTTGAGTCTCCTGTTCATCTGTAGCTAGGTGTCTTTCTGTCACTCCATGTGGAGAATGTAAGCTGCCCCTATACAGATTGTAAAAAGTGGCCTCATATACCCTGTTCTTGGGTCATACTTGGGCACAGAGGCGCTCACTTGGGAGTCTGCAAGAACAAGGGCTAAGCCCGTGGAGGGCACTGCTGGGTCTGCCCCCTTGAAGTTGCCTATGTCTTACCTTCTCTGAGTCTCAGACATTTTTCACCCTCTGCCCAGTGTCCCCACCCTTGACCAGGCTCTAGGGCTGTAGGAGAGAACTGTGCTTGGTCTGCGGGTAAGACATTAGTTTAACTTCGGATGGCACAGGAGGTACCAGGTTCCTATCCAAAACTGCTTCACTGTAGGAATCCAGGGGAAGGAGCTGAACGGATTGCAAACCTGTCCTTCCATAGGGATCTAAAGGCATTAAATTCAAGTTAGGGAAAAGGCGAGATGCCCAGTTTCCACCCTCTCACGCTTTCACTTGGGCTGGCTCCATATGCATAGCAATTCGCCCTGCTTTACAGCGTGTATCCATCCTCCACCTACTCCTGTTAGGGGAGTGATGGATGCACAAGGAGGTCTCTTGTTCCCTTTCTTCCACGTGGCCACATGTTGTCCCCTTTACAATGGTCGCCCTTCAGTTTGCTTTCCCAGCTGAAGCCACTGCAGTCACCATCAGGTCCCCCTAGCTTCCCCAGGGCCTTTGTAGGGCTCCCCTTTGATGTGCTCTTTCTCATTTGTGTGAGTACCACAACTAGATTCTTGAAGCCTTCAATTGAGAGACCAGCTGGGTGGCCTTGCTCTTTTATGCAGAAGTGTTGAGAAAGACCTGTCAAACCCTGGGGATAATTAGCCTTTATTTCTTCTCATTAAGAGAGATTGTCACTCAGCACAGATGTGGCCCAGGGGATGGCTGCTTCTCTAACCCCCTGCGTTATGGTTACCTGGTGGGTTTGGAATCCAATCTCCATCTTCACATTCTTCGCTTGAAATGGGACCATTGTTGCTTCACAAGACAGGTTTGTGTGTTTCCTTCAAGGAACATAACTATGACCCAAATGTCAAATGATATGGTTTGGAAGCTTGAGGATAAGCAAATAATCCTTGGTGGGAGGAGGAGCTAAAATAATAAAGAAGAGTTCTTGATCCTCCTGTGGCCAGAGTAAGTCATACAGACATCTCCTTTAGCTGTTTATTTGTAGATCATTATAGATCCACAGGACTTTGCAAAGATAGCCCAGAGACGTCCCAAGAATACATCACCCAGTTTCCCCCACTCTTCCCAAACCTGGGAACAGCATGAAAAGCAGAAAGAGGTGCTGGTCGGTGTGTGTGCCGCTCCATCATGTTAGCATGTCTGAGGATGTGCGGACATTGCAATCTATGTACAGGTCAGTTCACAGCAGGAGCATCTCTTTCCATCCCTGCTTTAGGGATGGGTCCCCTTCTCCTCACAACCCTAGAAACCACTAACTTATTTCCTTAATATCACAGCAAAAGGCAAAGAAATGCAATGCTCAGTGTAGTCGCGGACTTGAAGATGCACCTCACCAACCTCAACAACGACAACACACAGATGACAGGTGCATAAAGAGGTCAGAGTGCCACTGGCCAGAAGATGTGCAAGTTAGGGTGGTGCAACACTGCTCATCTCTCAGAATAGCTACAGTCAACACATCAATGATGCCAGGTGACTCACACGGTGCTACTTGGAAGGAGAAACAGTGGCTTATTTTCACCACTCCAGCACTTTGAGTTTTCATTCTGTAATATAGATTTCTCCCAGTGCCAAACAATTCATCCTTACCTACAGCCAGTGCATCTCTAGACTCGAGAAGATTAACAAAATGATGCTTCCCATAGATGCTGTTGTTTTGATGAATCTGGATGAGCCCTGGGCACTGGACTCACTCACAACTAACATTGTGGGAATCCTAGAGTCCAACCAGAGCTGAACCTCACAGCTCACTTGAGAAGCCTTCTGGAGAGGCAGAAGCAGCATCCATAAAACACACCATCTGTTTCCTGGACCCTGTGGCTAACCCAAATGTTTCATGGTGGTCACCATATGCCATGCCTCAAGCACAGGCATGCCTGTTCATGCTGTTCTGATACACAGCAACCTCTGTCCAAATAGTCCTGTGTCCCCAGGAGCACTTTCTCTACTGTCCCAGAGTCCTGAGCCTCATTCTAGCATCTCACTCACCATTGTGAATTTTAGCTTCCCATGGAAACCTCCCCGATGCCTGCCGTCTCTCCAAACTCTGGTACACTGAAAGGACTCAGTTACCTTTACAAGATAAATTCTTAGCATGCCTGCTGAGAACAGTGCTTATTTAGCTACATTTTGCAGCTGAGGAAGGATGGAGCTACACAGCCTAGATTCCTGACCCATGTGACATGTGGATTTTCATCTTCATGGGATAGATAGAGCACTGCTGTGGAAGAACACTCAGAACATACACAATTTTTAAACTCAGTCCCTGCTCAGTTCCAACACCACTACTCATATGTTGAAGTCAGAACTTTCTAGATGCTTGAGACAGCCTTCAGCTTAAATGTTGCCATGAGGAAGTGACAAATTAGTGTAAGAGTAAAAGGAACACCAAAAAATAGAAGCCAGCAGCTTGAAGTTCAAAGCCAGTTGATGTTCTCTGCAGGTGGACATTCTAGGAGAACAAAGCAAAGCTTCCATCTGTGAACACAGCTTGGTGCCCATTTGAGACACACACGCCACTCCTGTGTACATCTTAGTAAGCGCACTGGGACCTGTGTTGTTTTTATGAATTAAGAACATGCACCCAATCCACACAAGGGCCCAGAGGAGAGGAAGAGGAAGAAATTTTGAGAATGCCATTGCCACAAATATATGGAAGCCAACATTTTCAGGGATGGGAAATAAGAACTAACATGTGTCCTGGTTAGTTTTTATTGTCCACTTGACACAATCTAGAGTCATCTGAGAAAAAGGAACCTAGTTGAAGAATTGCCTAGATCAGACTGGCCTGGATCCATGTCTGTAGGGCTTTTTCCTGGTTGTTGATTGATGTAGGAGGACCCAGTACACTGTGGGCAGTATCATCCCTAGACAGGTGGACCTAGGATGTATAAGAAAAATAGCTAAGCATAACCCAGAAAGCAAGCCAGCACATGGCATTCTTCCAGTTTCTGCCTTCAAGTTCCTGCCAAGATTTCCCTCAGTCATGGACTGTAACCAGTGAAGAAACCTGTAAGGAAAAGTAAACTGTTTCCTCCTCCAAAATTGCTATTGGTCATGGTATTTGTCACAGCAACTGAAAGGAAACTAGAATCTCACTCAATATAAGGGGCCACAAACTTTCTCCATAAAGGACAAACTGCAAGCATTTTAGACTTTTTTTTTGCCCAAATGTTCTCTGTTTAAAATATCTAACTCAACACTGTAGTGAAAAGCAAACTTGAAATGTAAGCTGATAAGTATAACCTTGAGAGGAAAAATGAGACAATGGAGTATGAGGGCATTTTTTAGGAAGCCCCACACAAGCAGTTCATTGTGTGGTTATTACAACTTTAGTTTTCAGTGGAAGGAAAGGACCAACACAGATCCAGGCCCAGGAGCATTTTGAGGCAGCTGGAGGGGACTCAAGGTGAGTGTGAGTGAGGATCTCAGTCACAGGAAGTCGGTTGGTTGCGTCCTGCTGCCTGGCGTCATCAAGGGGCTGTGGGGTGCACACCTGTTTCATACATTCCTCCACAACTAATGTGCCATCTCTATCTTCTCACGTAAGAGCTAGCACCCCACCCCTTCACAGCCCCTGTGTTTCTTTCCCAGTGGTCTTCTGTGCACAGGTACCTTCATGAGGCTGAGTAGGTGCAAGGTTTTGAAGAGCATAACAGCAACACTTGGGGCTCTGCAGCGGTTGTGAAGACAAGCCTACTGTGTGCTGTTTTGGAAGATGGCGGGTGGGTTATGCCCTTACATGAGAACATGTCTTTCCTCTGCTTGAGTTATGAACCCACCAATTCCTGTTGTTCCTCTGTGGAGCTGTGGGGCTGAACTGTGACATTGTCTTCTCCAAAACTCAAACCCTGAACCCTAATACCTAAGACCTCACAATGTGACTATCTGGAGAGAGGGTCTTTACAGAAGACATTAGGGTAAAATGGGCTCTGCTCTAGGAGGACGGATGTTCTTACAGGAAGTGGACACAGGACATGGCTAAGAAGGAGGATAACCTTGTGAGGAGAGAGGAAGGAGACATCTACACACCTGGGACAGAGGTCTCAGGAGAAACCAACATGGCCCACTTCCAACCTCCAGTGCCATGAGTGCCTCCTGTGCTTGAAGCAGCCCGTCTATGCACCTTTGTTAGAACCCCTGGGGAACTAAGAGATTCACTCGCCTTTATCTACTCTCCTGCATTATTGAAGACTAGGGAGGGAGGGAGGAAGGAAGGAAGGAAGG